>JAALXI010000279.1:0-88725 GCA_012977755.1 Fusarium nurragi | reverse complement strand
CCTCTGAGCTTCTAATTCCAGAGGCGCGGGCGCGGGGCCATTTACCGTTACCGTCTTTCCAAAAGCAAAGTGGCGGACAAGTTTTCTGACCCATCCACATCACATCCCTACCGAAAAGAAAAGAAAAAGGCGAACCCCCTGAGCCCCTCTTTTTAGCAAATGATCAGCCGCCAATCTGCTTCTGCTTTTCCCAGTCCAGACGGTTGGGTCGGGCGTGAATGAGTCCTTCCTGACCGCCTGGCTCCAAAGCGGTGAAGCCAGGGGGACAAGGGTTAACGGTTAACTTTGGTGAACCCCTGGTCTTTTTCCTGTAGCTCTGACTGTCTATCTGTTCACGATGGTACATGCGGTCAGTTGCTTTGTTTTTTTTGAAACATCCTGGGCGTGGACTGCCCGTTTTAACCGATAGTATCTTGGTTATACCCCCCAGCTGCAGACTTGACAGCCCAGCATACGGATACTCGGTGGATCCTCAAATGGAGCTGCTCGAGCCTTTGCATCACGTATGGCCCTGCGGCCCAAACAGGCGGGATCTGGTGTGATAGCGGTCTCGTGGTTTGGCTCCATTCTACCGTCCGGGGGTGTCTTGTCAATATGCAACAACATGCAACAGCATGCAACATGGAACCCACTCACGTATTCGTTGTTGATGAGGCCAGCGTTTAACCAGACAGCACAGCACAACATTCAACAAAGGATCTTCCCTGGAAGAACCCATTGACTCTCACTCGTCATGTACTGTATGTACGCACCTGCTATACTGTACTGTACTTGCCATCAAGCCATCTCAACGGTTGGCGATCCTGTCCAACATGAACATGTCCGCTTGTGTTGCATTGCAGTCGAACGGCTCCTTTGAGTTTGAGCCTCCCCAGCTTAGCCACGCGGATGCATGGCTAGCTGCCGATGTCCGGTCTGGTAACAGAACAGAAGCAGTCGATTGGTTTCGTCCTCGACTGTCTCTTCATTATTGCAACACACTAAGGGTTCAAAAATGTACAAATTGACCTCGAAAACTGTTCGGTGCGGCTTCTATAAGTACGTACCTCCGGGGAAGCCGGCCGTCCGCCCGGGTCCGTGGGCCGAACTCGAACCCCATCGACGTCAAAGAACCTACCCACTTTAGAGCTTCAGAACTCCAACACCAAATCTGGATGCCAACCTCATGTTCAAGCTTCTTGTGGGATTGTCAATCCCCAATGCACTAGTTCCCCTCTTCCTTTCTCCTCGTAGCTATCCCCGGCAAATGCGCCGGTGAATCAGACTCGACGTAGCATTACACCCCAGCAACAACTCGAGTCTGCATTGCGAGCTTCGGATTGGCCTTTTCATTCTTGCATCCTTGTCGCAACCCCGGCGCTTCGGGACCTTCGTCGTTCGTCATGTCGCTCCTCCGCTCTCTTGTCTCCTCCGCCCTCCGGCGCCCGACATCCTTCATCACCCTCCGTCCCGCTGCCAGAATGCTCTCTACGCTACCGCGCTTACCGCTCTTCGAGGCCGTGGCTCAGCATGACCCCCACTCCAAAGTCGTTGTCCACTCCCTCTCCGGACGGACCTTCAAATATGGAGAGCTTCTCGGTGATGTAAGTCGCGCGCGAGATAGGCTTGCTGAAGCTGCTGGTCGCAAAGACCTCGACGGCGAGCGCATTGCTTTCCTTGTTGAGAATAGCTATGACTACGTAGGTGAGCTTAAAGCATGACCCCGCGATGCTGCGTTGAGACAACAATATTGATATATGCTTGTACAGTAACGCTCTTGGCCGTAATGGCTGCGCGCTCTATCGCCGTACCACTATCCCCCGCATTCCCTGCGCCAGAGTTGCAATACATTCTCAATCAGAGCGAAGCTTCGTTGCTGGTCTCTTCTCCGAAATTCGCTTCCAAAGCCAAGGAGGTTCTTGCGACCGAGCTTAAAACTCAGCCGGCGCATCTCGAACTCCAGAAGCACCAAGGCGACGGTAGTCATGATGAGGTTAAATTGGATGGCGCGAGTCCGGGTGAAGCTGGAATGATGTTGTACACTTCGGGCACGACCAACAAACCGGTAGTCAATGCTCCCACCAAGGACAGCAGTTCGATATGCTAACGCTCGTCTTAGAAAGGAGTCCTACTCCCCCAATCCGTCTTGACGGCTCAATCTCGTTCCCTTGTCGAAGCTTGGAACTACTCACCTTCCGACCATCTTCTCCACGTCCTCCCACTTCACCACATCCATGGCACTGTCAATGCCATTCTCACACCTCTGCTTGCCGGCTCGACAATTGAGTTCATGTTCCCATTTAACGCTGATGCTGTCTGGAAGCGCTTTTCGGCACCCTTCCTCGCCGATAACACCTCCACTTCAAAAGAGAAGATCACATTTTTTACAGTAGTGCCCACTGTTTACAGCAGACTCCTTTCCTCTCACAAGAGTCAATCTCCTGATATGCAAGAAGCCACCCGCAAAGCCATCTCCCCAGAGAACATGCGACTCTCCATCTCTGGCTCCGCTGCACTCCCAACGCCCGTCAAGACTGCCTGGAAGAATCTCAGCCACGGCAACGTTCTCCTCGAGCGGTACGGCATGACCGAGGTTGGTATGGCGCTAAGCTGCGGTCTTAACTTCTCCGATCGTGTAGATGCCAGCGTCGGCTGGCCATTGCCATCTGTGCAGGCCCGTCTGATCGACGTCGATACCGGTGACATAATCAAGGAGGGCGAGGAAACCGATGCGCAAGGTCGCGAGCGCTCTGGTGAAATCCAGCTTCGTGGTCCGACCATCTTTCGTGAGTACTGGCGCAATCCAGCCGCAACGGCAAGTGAATTTGTCGACGACGCAGACGGAAACGGCAAATGGTTCAAGACAGGCGACGTTGCTGTCCGTCGCCCAGTCCCTTCCGCAACCGCGGCGCAGTCCTGGACTCATGGCCCCCTATATTTTATCCAGGGGCGCAAATCCGCCGACATCATCAAAACCGGCGGCGAAAAGGTGAGCGCTCTAGAAGTCGAGCGCGAGTTGTTGTCTTTGCCTGAAGTATCTGAAGCGGCTGTCGTGGCTGTACCTAGTGGACAATGGGGCCACAAGGTCGGCGCTGTCCTGGTTCTAGATAACGACGTCGTCAAGAAGTGGTCGGCGCTCGATATGCGCCGGGCTCTCAAGGGGCGTTTGGCAAACTACAAGATTCCTCAAGTGATGCGACTCGTTGATCAGATTCCCCGCAATGCCATGGGCAAGATCAACAAAAAGCAGCTAGTCAAATCTATCTTCCCTGATGATATCAGTGGGGATGAGAGCTAAAGAGGATAAAAGAAATGTGGTATGCTGTATCAATTATTGTAATCGTATGATGTCAGTCGATGGGGATGGAGAGCATGATTAAGCAAATTGGTAGCATTTGGCTGTAGCTATCATAAACATGAAGCAACCGGATACAGTTGATCAAAAGTACAATCTATTCCTTCGGCCCCTTCTGATGGCCCTTTCCTACTTTGTGGATGCCACTCGGGAAACAGCTCCTCCAACTTCCAAGACGCCAGTATAATAATGAGCCCAATAAAATCAAGGATAAGTTGTGGCCGAGCTGCTTCGCTGCCTCGGTCCAAGCCAGTAGCCACTTCGCCCTTGCCTTGCCGCTTCATCATCAACCAGTCGTCGAACTTTCGTGAATCGCTCATTGAATGGCGTCAACTTCAGAAACGTGAAATGGTCATTATCGGATATCGTGCTAAATCAACGTCGTGCCTCTGCGTAAATAGCTGCACATTCTTAAACAACGTGCTTCGCCTTGGCTCTTGTGCTTCCAGAGTGAGCACTGTCGGTGTGGCCAGAAAATTCGACCTGCTCAGAGGCTGGCAACTCAAGGACCTCCTTGAATCGTTTGCCAATGGACAAGAGAATATCCTTACCCTTCTCACTGCTTCGGCCCTTACCACCAGCAACGTCACCCTCTCCTCGGCCGGGGATGCTTTTTCCTATGGTGCGAGTCCAAACACCGATACGGAAGAAGGCCTTGCGAACATTGACGACAACACCCATGACCTCGCCATCATCCTCATCTTCAAGTGTCTCGCCAATGGCGGACATCATGACCTGGAGCCAAAGACGGTCGACGTCGATGTTGCGTTTGTCCTTGTACTGGTAAGACCACTTGCCACCGTGTTTGTTCTGGGGGTCCTCCCACTCGGGGCGGACTCCAGCCTTGAAGAGGTGGTAGTCGGACTTGAGGGAGAGCTCGGAAACGGGGGCAACATTGTTCTGGAGTTCTGAGTTAGTGCACTGTCAGGGTAAAATAGAGTTTTTTCTAACTCACATAAACCCCCCAAAACTCCTCAACAGAATCGAAGGTAATAACTTCTTTTAGGAGATCGTTCCAGTTGTCGCCCTATCACCGCTATTAGCATCTAGGTTTGGCCATGTAAGAGCAATATTCCGTACCTTGCCGCTCGGGGGCTTGGTGAACCAAAGAGTCCACTTGTTCTGAAGAGGGTGCTTCACGTTGAAGTTGTCCTTGTCGTGGAAAACAGTGACGGGCTTGTCGTCCTTGATGTCGGAAGAATCTTCCTTGCCGGCAGGGTCGACGGGGATGGTGGTGAGGTCGACCTGCTCGTCCATGTTGGGAGTTTCTACTGCGGCGGCAGCCATTGTGTCGGATGCTTCTCGTAGAATCCTAGATGCGAATGAAAGGTTTCACGAATGAGAGATCGCGGGGCAGGTTTGGGATGATAGCGGAGGCAAAAAGAAGTGGAAGCAAGCGGTGGGAGTGGGGCGACGAAAGATAAAATATGTCGTCCAAGCAATCAATTCCTTCCGTTTAGGAAATATTGTTTGCAAAGTTGCGCCAGGCAAACGATGCAAAAAGGGAGCAAGAGCGATAGAGGTGGTATTTGTTGGAAGGAGCAAAGGGTGCCTGTTTGAGGTCTGGTTTGTGTCGCGAGGCGCAAGGTCAAAAATTCTTAGGTGCTGACCTAAAGTGGTACAGACGGCTGTTCCTTACTTTCCCAAGCGGGTAATGTTTATGCCTTATGGTGCCTGGCTTCAGCCTTGTATATGAGGCTGCAGGTCTATCATCCCGACTTTGCTTCTCTGAAACGTTTCAGTCAAGCGGTTCTCCTTCTGAACTCGTAGTTGACCGGGTATTTGCATAGGCATAACATGGGTCAGAGGCAGGTATTGATTGAGGCTGGAGGTGAAATTGAATCCTCGCTTGTTTCAACATGGGCTTCACGTGCCAAGAAAGATCCGTCTTTGTCTCCAAGTCCGAACCATGCGCCTGGGATTAGAACTCTGCCAAGTTCTTCTGATATCAAGTCTTTGACACTAACGCCAGCAGCTGTTCCTGTCAAAGAAAAGAAAACGGATCAGAAGCTCGCAGGGCTTTCTCTTCGACGTCACGCTGTTGGTCAATGTGTCAAAGACACTTGCAAACACACGAAACATATCCACAAATAGAGTTAACAAACCTGACGGTTAACTAGCGTCAAAGTCGGGCCTCTACAGCTCAATGCAACTTCACTACATAGGTAGATATGACGCAGCACTGTCAGTCACGCGGATATCTAATCTGAGAGATGGAAAGTGAGGCCATATCGGGTTTTGAAGGTTCAAAACGCCAAGCTGCAGTGCCCATTGGCATCTCGAACATAGCAAGGCAATGCGCTGTCATGTAACTGTATGTATTCATGTTACTATTATTATTACTGCAACGTCGTGATCCCCCCCCCAAATTCATACCTCCACCTCAAATCAGCCCAACGCACACTTCTGTATCCATAGGTCGTTCGTTCGTTCGCGCCTCGCACCATTTCTCATGCAGGCCGGAATCAAGACATTCTTCACACCCTGGCCCAATGCGCCAAGGCCAACAGATAAATATCGCACCTAAGCTAGAACATCAAGGACAAAGGAAAGACCCAGTCAGGTATACAAACGGCAAAGGCGGTTTCGCACAATTCCATCTGTCGCTTAGATGCCATCTCCTGACCAACTTGTGCCAACTTCGACATTGCTGCGTCACTTCTCCCTTGAACGAGGCGTTCAGGGCGCCAACGGTATTACAAGCCTACAATTAAGCCTCAACAGTCACCCACCTCGAACCACGTTCACCATTCACAGACGGCCTTGGCCTACACAGAGCGGGATCTTCCTCGAGCTTTGCTAATTTCTATTGGCGTTTGTGAATATCCCTTGTCCCACAAAGAGAGTGACAACTGGTACACACCCGCTTCATCATGTATTCTGCACCGTAGTCTTAACCCAATGATCATCAATGTTCAACGCTAGACTCTTATGCAGGAGCTCAGGCACTGGCTATGCCGCTCTGGAATGCAAACGCGTCTCACAAGCTCGATTCCATCCCACCTTCACGACCCCTCGGGTCCCTGGAGTCGTCCAAGACTGCGTGATCAACCGTGGGCTGACCAGGGTTAGTAAACCAGGCTCTTTCGTTTATGTCAACCTTCTACCCATATACAGACCAACTTATAATAGACCCCGATTCCCCCAGCAAGACAAAGACATTTCCCTCACCAACACATCATCTTAGCTACCTCTTTGTTCTGCTCCCTTTATACTCCCACCAAGCTACCTTGACATCATGGAGCCCGAGACTCGAGCCACCTCCTTTGAGAAGGATGCCTACAAGACAAAGGACAAAGCCCCCAAGGGCAAGACTCGAAGCAGCTCTCTCTTGACCATCAGTTCCGGCTTCACCTTTCTTGCTGCCCTTCCTGGCGGATCTAGCTCTTCGTCTTTCAGGTCGTCCTCTTTCCGATAAATACCCAACACCCAACTCCTGTTTGATTCTTCACAGTCCTTCTTTTACACCAGGCTTTCTTACATATTTGTCTATTTCCATCCACTATCTACTGGATCAGTCATCTCTTTCAATATTTTATCCCAACATCTTGCTTGACGCAACGCTTTTCCTTTCCAGTCTTTTACCATGTATGGCAAAATGAAGGAGTTTCGATCTTTTAACCCCAGCCGTCGGGGCCTCAAATTTACGGAACTCGATCAAGACTACCCAGATGAGCATTACGAAAAACACTTTAACGACCTTTATATCGAAATCTTTGCCCTCGTTCAAGCAGGGTTCTGTCCCGGAAATAGTCCTGAGCCACCCTTGACATCTCCTTGGTTGAGAGAGTATCCGGAGGAATTCATCAAATACGTCGAGCTCGTGGCTCACCCAGATGCGCGCGCAGGGAAATGGGAGAGGCTCCTTCGTGATAACAATGAGAGAATCAACCTGCTCCAGGCTATTATCTTCAGGGTCCTCCATACAAAGGTCTTTTCACAGCTGCTTTTTGGAGCCGGTCCGAAGCATTATGAGACGTTGAGGCTGTCCGATACTGCGCTCATCAATGCAGAAGGTGTGTAATGTGATACAACACAATAACAACACCATGCTGACCTTGTCATAGGATTCAAACGCAGCAAACTCCGGGCACATACCACTAGAACATGGCTCCAAGCGACTGATGGAGAACCTACTCATTTCTGGGAAGAGGTTGACAAGTTGTGTATTCAGACGTTGGCCCTGTTGCTTCCTGTTTATGACTACACAGCTGAGTTCACTGGCTATAATCCCATTCCCGTATCAGAACTGTACCAAATGCTGCACGATGTGATTGCGTACGCTGGATGGATCAGTATATGCATTCGCATGTCTCCAGCCATCGTTTCGCTAAACTGGCTCAAACCTGCAGACCCATACGCGATGGGCCAAGCCAACACCTGTCAGCTAGCATACGAATTCTCAAAGGAAGCAGCCCTTCAACATCAATTGCGAGTCAGGCAGCGAAGGCCTAATGGTGATCGCATGCTGTCGGCGCCCAGAATCAAAATCTCGGTTGCGCCGGAAATCGTTCGTCACAAGACCCTTCCAAAGGTTCTGAAGACCCAAGGTGTGACGTCTTACACAATAATGAAGCCCCATGTGGTGTACTACGAGGGACTGCAGCTCGATCAGGACGAGTGGAGGGCATACATTAGTCTTCCGGACTACATCAAGAAGCTACGGGATCATAATTGTGTGCCACGTTATGCTGCCCTGGCCATCATGCTCTTTGGGTTGCTTTATCTGTGGGTTTACTTCACTACCTCGGGGCAACAGACCTGGCAGGGTGTTCACGAATGGATACGATCAGAGTCAGACTTAGACAACACATTAAAATCCCTCGCGCATTGGTGGGACCTGGTGCAGTACTCGTGATGAGCGGGTGGGGGGCACGGTGTTTTCGTATTTGTTTGCGGAGCGTATTTGGAGAAGTTGGGTTTGGAGTTTATCTGAGGGGATGTGAACGGCATTTCCTGATGTTTGATAGATTTTGCTTAACTGCTTGAAATTTACAGTTGCAATGTTTCAACGTAAGCCATGAGTATTTAATTACTAATTTAATTCTTTGATTCATTCCACCACGTAGTGCTGCTTCACATAGGTTTATAGCACAGACTTAGGGTAGTTATTCAAGCCTCCGGTATACTAGTCCCTGTAAACTTATCTTTCCCGATAGCGCCTATACTATCGCCATCTTAATATCCCAGTCCCAATGTATTGAGCTGTTTATCTCAGTAAGCCCTTTGGCCTTGTATATCGCCGGTTTAGCTCTTAAGAGTTCCTGTGTCATCCCTTGCCCAAAGCGCGTTTCTCATACGCATGCTTCTAAATCGGTCGCGCCGGGTGTGCTCAATAACCAAACTATCTCTAGCGGGACGGGTAATAGGGAATTTGGGTACTCGAGATGGCTCAAACGGATCACCAGACTTGATTAAGAACCTATGGTGCTCGAGAATAGGAGAGGGCTAAAGAGCTCGTCTCTCGACACGACTTCCGCCCCTGGTCGAGTAATCGGGTGAGGACCATAGCCCAGCAGCTCCTTTTTGCGGTTTTCACCATTTTTCTCCGTTGTGAATGCATCTTTTTGTCGCGACGCGCCGACAGTGGTGTCATGTCATAGGCTTGCAGCGATGGTGCCTTGGTGTGCAAAACGCATGACAACTGCCGCGGGGTCTGATCTTGATGATCAGATAAGATTAGAAGAATCGATGTGAGATCATTACACCATGTGCATGCAATCCCTCACCTGTGATCGGGGTCAAAGATGGAATATTTATCCCCACTAGTATTAAACTAGATAGATCATAATTGTAGTACAACTTAAGAGTCTAAACTTAACTGAAGTGGTAATAAATGTCCAAAGATTGAGCTATTTTATATTAAGAATATATTATCTGACATGTAGATCATAGGGAGAAATAGTGAGAGGTAGTAGCACTCTATTCCTGATTATTTCTGGACCCCGATGCCTCTGACCCCCAACAATGTGACGAACCCCTCATCGATCTTCAACTGTGACTGTTTCTGCATATACACATTATTCATCGTTTTGTCCTGAGCTAGCTCTGCATACCCCCGAGCAGTTCTCGACTCTAGACAGCGGACCCTGAAGGTTATGTAGAGTATGCTTTTACCATTGTTCATGAGGTCGAATGTCTGTCAGCCCAGCTATTTCAAAGACTATTCTTCGTTTCCATTATTCGAAATATCATTTGTTAAGTTGCTTTTGCTGAACGACAGAGATAAATCTTGATCGAGTTGCAATGCATTAGGGTTTCAGGCCTCATTATATCCATGTTTTTTTATTTAAATAAGAGATCAAAACTTGTCCGCATTGCCATGACTCGTATAGAATTGACACCCGGTAAGAAGCAGGATATCGAACACACTATGCCGACTACGTAAGTATGGGTCAGGCCATTAAGGATAACTCATGGGGTTACGTTTAAGCAAAAGATCGAAGTTTTGCCCTGTCTTGTGGACATACAGCATCTTGTGTTTCTAAGTCAAGAAACGCATCATCTTCACTCATATTCGGTCACTGGAAGATACAACAAGGAGAAACAAAAACAAGCTTCTACCGATTTCCGCAAACAAATATTTGGTACTATCCAAATTACTCTCTTACTATATCGCTTTCCGGGCTGACAAATGAGTGAGCTAGTGAGGGTCTGACAATACTCCATGCTTCGTTGAAGAGGTTCGTAGAATATAGCTTATCTCAATGCGAGAGTTAAGTTGAGAGGATGTAAGAACCTGCTTGTCCAAGACTGGACTAATTATACACAAAAGAGGACAAGTTTATCGCTTTCTATTATAGGAACATTAGGGGCGGGCTTATACAGCGACGATGATGACGAACAAAGACAGCAGGGTGTTACAAGACTCGAAAAACCCGAGACATTTCCAACCACCAATTCGACTGGGATACAACAATATCGTGATAAAACAAGGGAATTAGATAGAGGGACCTTGCAGAAACAATAATGAATCCATAAATCAACTGTTACTGACGGGCAACGACATGCAGTAACTGCCGTGTGACTTTGATCGAGGGAGGTTGGGCAAAGTGCCGGCCCAACAGTTTTGTGTAGATTACGGAGTACGAATACGTTGTGCTACATGATAATTTCCCAAGCAGGACTCGGCATTGCCTGACAATGAGTGTAGCTTCCCTCCTGGTCGAGGGCGTTAAGAGTAAGATTTTACTACAAGCGCGAGTAACAAGACAGTAGGTAGACAAGACAAAGTTTGGTCGGGCCATCCCGCCCGCCCGCGCCAACGTTTTGACACGATTTACGGAGTACAGGATCGAACTTGTTCGGGAGCTACCGTTGAATGACTTCATGTTCTATGAATGAGGTTCAATTGCCAAAGAACATGCTGTGTCTTGAGGTCGTTAACTACTGTACTCTGTGTAATTAATGTATGGAGACTAATTGCCCACAAGCATAATGCTCAATTGGCTGCTCCGTTTGTCTCTTGCCCTGGGCCCGTCCCGCGTTTCCGTTGCCAGCCACCCGCTTTTGAGACACAGTGACACCCCGCCCCCAGCCATCCCCAGCCTCAAATCGACAAGGCAAAATAGTGACCAGCATGATATATCAGGTTTTGCATCCCTGCTAGCTGCTCCAATCACCCTTTTCTTGCTTTTCTGATGCGACTTTACTCGGCGCAAAGGTGTATTCTGGGGAGATATCGACGCAGAAGCTTACCTCAAGACGACCGAGCCATGATGGATTGCAGATACCTCGAGGCTGGGAAAGATGCTGAGCATGGGGAAGCTTCCAGGGTGTAAAGAGCTCAATCCCTGCACCTCAAGGCAGCGCAGAGCAGGGCAGTTCCCGGTCCTGCTATCGTCCGTATCGACCCAGGAAGCCTCGATATCCTTTTCCTTCCTCTTGTCAACCACCTCAACGCTTTTCTCTCCCAATGCTCTGGTCCCTGCAGTCTGCAAAGGAGACTATTTTCCCATTTGTTCTCTCTTCACCTCCATTAAAGGTTGCCAAATTCTGCACAGCATTGGCTAGCCCAGCAGCTTGCATGAGCCCTAAACTCAGCGCCCCTCTACTAGCGCCTGAACAGCCCAGAAACCAACAGGCAAGCTTTATCGCTTCGTAGCCCAAGCAAGCAAGCAAGCACGGCCTCCAGCTCTCAATCTTTTGCCCGCCTCCCGTCCAACGCACGCTTCAACGCCCGACATCCATCTTTTTTTTGTCTCTCTTTCTCCGCCTCTAACCAATCACACCGCCCATTCAGCCAACTGTCAGCCAGAAATGTCTACGCCATACTGGGGCCAATTGCCCGGGCCCAAGGTCGCTCAGGTCGGCCATGCGGGCCATACCCGCCGCAGGTCTGAGCCGGACGACGCCTATAATGCTGACCGTAGATCTTCGCTCGACGCTGCCCCAGTTCGCAGATCGAACCGTGGTTCTTTACAAACCCAAGGCACTGAAGCTCCTTCTGAATCTACCTTTAGTCCTTATGATTCTCCTACCGCCTCTAATTTTGCTCTCCAAGGTCTAGCTCCCAGACCATCTTCCTACGGACGTGACATTCCTGCTGGAGAGTCTTCTAGATCTCGTCACCACAGCCGACCCCAAGAAGAGTACGACGACGAGCCATTGTCACCTCTTCCAGCTGCACCAGAAGTTCCACGCGGTCCTCCTGTGAGCTATCGCCACCCTCACGGCAACGGCGGCCTTCCTTACACCTACACCGCCCCCGATTCATCTGCACCTCGCGACTTTAACACACAAGACGGCGATATGGAAGACGAGCAATACCAAAGGTCCTCTCAGAGGGCTGGAGGTCAGAGACCCGACCAAGGTCAAGAAGATTTCTCAAGACGAGGCTCGAGCGCCAGCGCATTCGATCAATTGCCTAGGAGAGGGACAACAGGCGGGTCATCAGACCGTCGTAAACCGTTCGCAAACGACCGATCACCCCTCCAAAGGCTTGAGCTGACGCTCGATAGCATGACCAAGGAGGAAAAACGCGCTCGAGTTGAAGCCGCGGAAAAGCGCGCCAGAGAGAGACAGGCATTGAAGGCCGGAAAGCAGCCTGCAGGCCAGCAAGTGCGGTCCCATGAACGAAAACCATCTGTCGCATATGGCGAGAGGCGCTCGTCAGCGGGCGGAGCTTTCTTTACAGCTCCTCAGCCTTTGTCGCACAGAGACGTGTCCGGAGATTACAGCAGAGAAGCACCCACAGAAGCGCCCAGAGATACCCAGCGAGGCACACAGCGCGATGTCCCGCAAGATAACTACCAAGAGATCCCACAGAATGAGCGAGTAGAATCGCCCATCTCGGTGTACCGAGAGTTACCTCCACAAGTCACTGTGCAAAGAGGAGGGTCGCATCGTCGCCGTAGTTCCGTCGCGCACCATCCAGAAGACGACAGGCACTTCGTTTCAGGCGCACTGCAGCAGGAGGAAGTTGAACCTGCACCTAGGCGCATGGAGCCCCAAACTGCTGTTCCCAGATACGCTGAGCAAGACTCTGGTATCCCTAAGCGCAATCTGAGCTTCCGTGAAAGAGCGGCTCGAGATAATGTACAACTTCCTGAACAAAGCGCGCCAAGACCACAGGCCCAGCCACCTGCCCAAAGCGGAGGATTCTCTTTGACCAGAAATGGTAGCAATAAACTAAAGAAACCACCTCCAGCAGACCTGAGCTACCCTCGTAGGGTAGTCTCTGAAAGACGCCCTGCTCCTATGGCCCCTGTGCTAAGACAGCAGCAATCGTATGATGATGATGATTACTACTATGACGATCAAGATGACCTGCTTCCTACTCGACAGAACACCCAACAGAACACCCGACAGATCACCCAAGAACTCAACGACCGTTTTACCCGCGAGAAAGAGCTTCCTCCCGATCCCCCACAATCCGCTGAAGGGAGACCATCAATCGATTTTGTACCTGGACGTCAGCAGATGCCCATGCCCGGTGACCACCAGGGCATTAAGAGGCGCGTTACTGACCCTGTGCCAAGGGTTCAGTACGCCGATGAGGATGAATTCATCCCCCCACCTACTCGTGGCCAATCCATTGGTACCAGACTCCTTGGTAGAAGGGAAACTGACAATGGAACCCATGCCCAGAACCAGGCTGCTGTTCGCAGGAAAGCTGGTAGAGCAGACAGTTTCTCTTCTAATAGCTCTGACGGTCATCACATATCCAACATGGTCTTCAAGCGCCCCGAAGACATGGTCCCTGGCGATGGTCTGTACCAGCCACCTCAATGGCTAGAGGAGTGGAAGAAAGGAACTGTTGGTACTTTGTCTGGGAACTTCTTGGATCTTCAAGAAGCCCAATTCTCTGAACCAGATGCTCAACAAGCTTGGTGGGAACAAGATAAGACTAAAGGCTTCTCTGCGCGACCAAGAAAGGCCGAGGCTTTTGATGGCGAGTACAATGAGCAGTGTAAGTTGAACTTCACTTTTTGGTCGATTCGAACATTACTGACACAATCCAGCCCCTACTCGTTTTAAGCCTGCGCTATTCATGAAATGCGGCCCGCTTTTGAGATACTGCGGAATCAAACGTGAGAAGGTCCCTAGCAGAACAGATAGATCTGGTGCTTTGGTGGAACGAGAGATGTGGCGTGGTAGCATTATGATTGTCACTCAAGATTCTGACTCTTCATATGACATCGCCCCCACACTACGACTATTTGTCCAAGGCCTAGACTTGCTGCCTCCCCCACCTCATCGTATCAAGGGTGATTTGTCCCCTGAATACGTCGATCCCATCGCTGGTCACCCCAAGGTGGGACGCAGAGGAGAAACACTCTACGTGCGTCCTGTTGACCAGCTGGACGAGGAGAAGGACCTCTCTCGTGATGAGACCGATAACGGACTCTTCGAGCAGACTCGCAGCGCTCTTGATCAGTCTGGCCCTGATGGCCCAAGTGATCTGCCTGGATCGTTTGCTAGCCGCAGAAAGCGCATTGGGACCGATGGCGAGAAGGTACAGAAGTACAAGGATGTGAGAGGTTTTAGACTTCACACAGAACGTGGCTGCACCTTCTGGCGCTTCAACATCGAGGTCGAGCTCCGTGAGAAGCAGCAGCGCATTGCATATCGCATCAACCGCGGACCGGCCACAGGTTTTTGGGTTCCTGCTCAAGGAGAGACGATGAACATGATGTTCCACAGCTGCAACGGTTTCAGCATGAGCGTGAAGCCTGACGAGCTGAGCGGCCCTGACCCCATGTGGCGCGATGTGCTCAACAACCACCAAAGCCGACCTTTTCATCTCATGATTGGTGGTGGTGACCAGATCTATAACGACTGCGTGTCGAAGGAATGCAGCCTCTTCAAAGAGTGGCTTGACATTCGTAACCCTGTTCATAAGCATACTGCCGCTCTCACTCCCGAGATGCAAGCTGAGTTGGAAAACTTTTACCTGGAGCGCTACTGCATGTGGTTCTCACAGGGCTTGTTCGGTCTTGCAAACTCGCAGATCCCCATGGTCAACATGTGGGATGACCATGATATCTTTGACGGATATGGATCATATCCCCATCACGATCAGAAGTCCCCTGTCATGACTGGTTTGGGTGCAGTTGCGTACAAGTACTATATGCTGTTCCAGCACCAGTCTATTGTCACTGAGATGGAGAACACCGAGTCAAGCTGGATCCTTGGCTCAGAACCTGGCCCATACATTGGTGAACTCGGCCGCAGTCTGTTCATGTCTGTTGGCTCAAGGGTTGGACTTCTCGCAGTTGACTGCCGCACAGAAAGGACAGAGCATGATGTTGTCTCTGACAAATCATGGGAGAAGATCATGAATCGACTTTACGCGGAGGTTCGCCGCGGACAGGTTGAGCATCTACTCGTACTGCTGGGTATCCCCATCGCGTACCCCAGACTGGTCTGGTTGGAGAATATGTTAGTAATTCCTGATGCTATTGAAAAACGTAATACTAACCTGACACCAGCTTGACATCCAGACTCATGGATCCTGTGAAGGCGCTCGGACGAACTGGAGTCCTTGGAAAGGCCCTCAACAACATTGATGGTGGTGTTGAAGTCTTGGACGATCTCAACGACCACTGGACCGCCAAGAACCACAAACAGGAGCGGTCCGTTGTGGTTGAAGACTTGCAGGATCTCGCTATCGACAAGTCCCTTCGAGTCACTATCCTCAGTGGTGACGTCCACCTTGCAGCCGTTGGACAGTTCTACTCCAACCCCAGCCTCGGCCTCGCTAAGCATAAGGACCCGCGATACATGCCTAACATCATCTCATCAGCCATTGCCAATACACCACCACCTGATTTGATGGCTGATGTGCTGAACAAGAGGAACAAGGTGCACCATTTCGACAAGCAGACCGACGAGGACATGATCCCTCTCTTCCAGCAAGGAGTTGATGGTAAGCCGAGAAACAACAAGCATCTGCTCCCGCACCGGAACTGGTGCGCGATTCGCGAGTGGCAGCCCGGCACGACACCACCTCCTACACCTCCTGGGTCTTCTGACGGCAGAAGCCCCAGCCCTCCTCCTAAGCCTCAAGGTGGTGGCCTTCTTCGGAGATTGTCTTTGTCTAGGAGCAAGTCTACATCTTCCGATGTGCGCCCTGACCTGAACAGAGAGACTGTTCGCGGGTCTCGGCCTCCGGTCACTCGAGGTGGTGGCGGTGGTTTGTTCCGCAGCTTGTCACGACGCAACTCGACAAGCTCGGAGCGACCTCCTCATGCCAAGCTTCAGCGATCCATGTCTGTTGACCAGGCTCCTGAAGGCAAGAAGGCTGGGTTCTTTAGCTTTATCCGACGACCCAGTCAACGCCGTGCTGATGATGGCGGCATCAACGGCAACTGGGGAGATGAAGATGATTACGATGATGAGGAGTACTGGGATGAGCCCCAATCTCCTCGACGAGGAGGTGGCCATCCTTCAGGTATTCGAGGCGGAGCAGCCTATGATGAATATACTGAGGGCGATGACTCGTATTTCATGGCCCAGCCTCAACGGGCTCAAACTGTTGGATCGCGAGCCATGACCCACTCGCGAGAGGCTGTCGGTTATATCCCTCCTGGACCACGTCCTGGAAACTTTTACCGAACGCCTACAGGTCTTTCGACCAAGCAGAAGAAGCAGGCCAACAAGTATGCGGTTGATCTGGAGGGTGGATTGGATATCACCCTCAACGTCGAGATCAACCCCAAGGACCCTGCGGGCATCACAAAGCCGTACCGACTGCTGGTACCCAAGTTGTTCTACGACTACGAAGCCGAGAACGAGGCACAAGACGTGCTGGAAGCTGAGCCGGAGATGGCACAAGCTGGAGCTGCTGAGCCTGCGGAGCCGAGTGGATTTAAGAGACTGCTCAGCTTCCGCAAGAAGTCCAAGAACCCCCCTCCCCCAGGGGATGACGATTATAGTGAAGATGAAGATGACGACATTGATGTTTACCGTGTTAGATAAACCTGAGAAGGCATAGCTGTGTGTTTGTATTTCGGCATATGGGTCTTGTATTTTGGCATGGCCATTTTAATATGCCCTTTGGCATGAAGACGGAGTTTTGGAATAGGGGCTTTTTGTTGGACAAATTAGCTTCGGTACATAAGACGGTTTTGAAAAAGGCGTATATATTTTTGCTCAAAACACGAATGGAAGAGGAGCATTGGTCTCTTCAGGCTTGTACTCTTCATGTATATCTTACTTGATACTATGCTTACTATGACGACTGTGAAGTCTGGGCTCCATCGGCCGAGGCGCTTTTGCCCCTGAAACAATGCAGTTTATCGCCGCTAAAACCCCTGAACAGCGGGGGTCCTAGCGCTAATCTCTCCCCTACCAGGCCCCGGAATCTGATACGGCGAATCATGTCCAGGCACGCACTCAAAGAAGCTCAAGCTACGTATTTGTCCTTCCGAGGAGGTGAGGAGCTCAACAACACGCGATGGATGTTTTGTAACCCTTTCACCTTTCAACTTTCACACTTTGTGCGACGCTGAACACGAAAAAGACGGCAAATTTACTGCCATACACCTCCGACATTGAAAAATGTGCGGATCGAGACCATCGTATATTTGACTGGAATATTGTTATTCGCATCAAGAGGTCTCCTTGTTCCCTAGACCGTCGATCAACGCAGGCCACTTCGACGACATACAACCACCTGACGACACAACGAGAATACGCGCGGAAAGGCTTCAGAGAGAGGATTGTCTGTTGGAACCAGGGCATGGCGCCATCATGTCGCGCCAATACCAGCATCACACCAACTCCAGGCTCCCAGGGAACATCCAGTCAATAGGCCATGGACTAACAGTCAACGCACAGCAGCTGGCGCACCAACTAAGAGTATGGGGTTCCGGACCGGGAAAACGCATGGCGATGTCGACAGGCGGACGAGTTGCACGACGGCTACAGCGCAATCTTACCTCGAGACGGTTGCTCAGCTTTCCCCATTTGCTGGTCTTGTTCTGGATCGTTGTGCTGTTGTATGGTGAGAGATGGGTGTTCAACAGCAAGGTCGCAAGCTGCGATTGGGATCATTGGGAGAAATGGGTATGTTTGACCCTGTCGAGAGTCCAGCTCATGCGCTTCAAGCTTAAAAAGACTTAACTGACCATCTACAGCCAAAAGATGCGAAACCTCACCATCTCGTCTTCGTCGCCGACCCCCAAATTATCGATCCGCATTCCTACCCAGGCCGTCCTTGGCCTCTCAACCCCTTAACAGTTCTTATCACCGACAACTACCTCCGACGTGGCTACCGGGCCATGCAAAGCCGGCTACACCCCGACAGTCTATTCTTCCTTGGCGATTTGTTCGATGGGGGTCGCGAGTGGAAGACTCGAGAGGGCAAATTTGTCGACCCGAAATGGGGAAGAGGTCGCTCCAAGGATGAGAAGAAGTTGGTTGAGACATGGCACGAGAAGTACGGTGAGGATTTCTGGTTGCACGAGTACGAGAGGTTTGGAGATATCTTCTTCGAGCATTTCAACGAGGGCGGCGAGGTACCTGGATCATGGCAGCGTGGGCGAAAACTGGTGACGAGTCTACCTGGAAACCATGATTTGGGCTTTGGTGCGCAGGTACAGGTTTCTGTCCGAGATCGCTTCAGCGCATTCTTTGGTGACGTGAACCGTGTTGACGTTATCGGAAACCATACACTTGTATCTGTCGACTCGGTCTCTTTGAGCGCGGATACTTCACAGTGGAAGAATCAGCATGATTTGCAGCCCATTTACGGACCTGTAAATGAGTTTCTAGATGGTGTCAAGGCAACCAAGAGAAAGGCGGTAGAAGAGGAGTTGCGCCATTACTACGACCTGGAGGGAGGCCTGCGATATCCTCATGATGTCGAAGAGCTGGGGAAGTCACATCCAACTTGGGGAAACAGCCCTGAAGCAGATAAGGGTGATGGTCCCGAGTTCCCTACGATTCTTCTCACTCATGTCCCGCTATATCGAGCTCCTGGAACACCTTGCGGACCTCAACGAGAACATTGGCCGCCCACAACACCACCCAAGGGCCAGAAGGAGCCGGTATTCCCCGATGACCGAAACGCACTCAGTATTGTCGGTGGATATCAATACCAGAATGTTCTTAACGAACTTGACTCAGTCAGGCTGGTGAAGAGCATAGGTAACATCAAGCATGTCTTTTCAGGCGACGATCACGACTACTGCGAAGTTGTACACTCTGATGCCAAGGAGAATGTGCGCGAAATTACCGTCAAGAGTATGAGCATGGCCATGGGCGTTCCCACACCAGGTTTTCAAATGGTCAGCATGTATAACCCTGTTGATGCTCAGGGAAAACCACTCGCTGGAGCGCCAGAGCAGACCATCCAGACTCATTTGTGTCTTTTGCCGAACCAGCTCCATACATACATGCAGTACATCGTCCTGTTCGTGGCAACACTTATCCTTCTACTCATCCGAGCAGCACTTGTTTTTGCACTTTCACTCACCCCTTTCGCCCTCGAACCTGAGAAATCATCAGCCTCGATGGTTCTGCCTGTGTACAAGGACAAGATGGATCCTCCTGAGGCTTCATCGTACCGCAACTCGACATCCTCGGGCACTTCGTCGCATCATCTACCTTCACGCTTATCTGCTACAGCGCCGCGTAACACGAGGAGTCCATCTCCCGGCCAGGCATCAGCACGATGGCAGGCTCGGCGTGGAGGACGTAAGGACAAGCATTGGGGTTGGGGGTCTGCAGGCGGACCGCGCATTCATCTCGACGATAATTACTTCAGCACAGGTGTACAAGATCGGCGCGTGGGTGGTAGAAAAGCTCTTGAGGTGATCGGACGCGAGTTATGGGCGACGACTTGGCGCGTGGCCTGGATGGCAGTGTCGTTTTTCGCGTATCTTACATGGAGAGGGTAAAGGAAACGTCCATTGGTGGGAGTCTTGCTTTTGGGCAGAATAGCTTCGGGCTATTGTACATAGTATTTCGCATTATATTAGGGATTGAAGAACGTGCCGGGTCTGTTGGAAAAGCAAGCTTTGTTTAATAGCGGGTGTAGCGCTCACACGGAGCTTCTTTTTACATGCATAAACAAGACGATAAAAGTAATAGGAATGCATAGAATAATTCCCTTCATGCAATGTATATAAATTGAGTGACCGCAATATCCCAACTCCGCTGTGAAGACAAAACCTGCCGTGAGCATCATTGAACCGTAACGATCTCATCTCGCCCGCAAACCTCCTCTCCAAACAGCATCATCTTCTTCTCGAAACACCGATCCTGTCATCCCTGACTCTTCTGATATCGTCATCCCTCTCCCTCTCTTGCAGCGCCTGATGCACGCCCTCCACATCGGCCTGACTTTGTTGAGCAGCCGCCACAGCCGCGGCCCTGCGCGCCTGCTGAGCTGCGACGAGGGCCTCTCGGGCGCGCCGATCCTCGTAGGCGGCGACGTCCTCTGAGGTGATTTGCAGCGTTGTCGCAGGGCGTCTGAGCATCTTTATTCTGGTGACGTGCGTGCACTGGTTTGGGTAAGTCTGTGTATGTGCGATAGTGAGGTCGCTTTGGGCTCAGAGAAGCGGGAGTGGACAAAGAGCTTTTGCTGTGATGGTGGCTTGCAGAGTAGGTCTTTGTATAAGTATTTCACCTCGCAAGGCTGAGAACAAGGGTGGCGTGAGGGTTACAGGTATAGGTATAAATAGAGATAGGTAAATGCCTGGCTTCGTCGTTTCGCCTTTGTCTTGGTTTTTACACTTACAGTGTGATGAGGTGTTGTTGTAAGAGTGGAATGAAACCTAGCTGAGATGGATAAGATGGATAAACATAGTGTGGGGTTGTTTGTGAATAGCAGCTAAATTGATTGGTCCAATATTTACTTACCGCCGATTGTACTCTATTACTGTAGACACTAAATGATCATCTCAGAAGGTAAAGGCATGGAACATATAATCTTTTAATTCGTCTAACTGCGTGATGACTCGTATCGACATGGCGATCGTTCTATTACAAATGCTTCGAGCGCCTTCAATGCCTAGGTATAAGATAGTAAGTGTAAAGTGAAATGCCATGCATGGGACATATCAGCGTCCCAGCTTGCAAACAAATGTCAGGTATCAATCGCAAGCAGAAAAAATGAACGAACGCAAATCACCTTCAGGACGACAAGCTAAACCCAGACCCAGACGCATACACGTTTTCTGCCTCCCACTTCAAAAAGTCGCCCAGGTCGTGATTCAGGTTATAACCCATCGGGACCGTATTCGGAATATCGGCTTCGCCATCGCCCATATGAACCACGAGAGGCATCATCGGGCTCGGTGGTAGGCTTCCCTCCGTACTTTGCGACGAAGGACGTTTGGGACCTCCTTCGCCAACCCATCGTTTTAGCCCTGTGCTGTTGAAGAACTTAGCTTTGTCGAGAGCCTGACCGGGCGCCGGGGCGTTCCAGAACCCGGAAGGGAACTCAGCACCCACCGGGATCGGCAAGTCAACATCTGTGTTGATAGTTGAAGGCGTTGACGAGAGAGTGCTGTGAGCCGACGACCTCATTGACGGCACTGGCTCAGGCTCAGAGTCTGGCTCAGGCACATCTCCAGGTACCAGCACCCCGTATGTCTCAAAGCCAAACGTATCAAACCATGACGTGATTTCTTCCACCTGCTTTGTGTCCTCCTCGCTGGACATGTCTTGTAATAAATCTCCAGCCCCTCCTAGAATCGCCATCTGGAATGCTGTCCAGTCTAGTGTGTCATCCATTGTCTTGACGCCTTTACCCGCTTCGGCCTTGGACAAGGTGATGGGTCCATGGCGGAAGGACGGCTTTGTGAGCGTGTATGGTGTGCTCTTGAGATAAAAGTATTCATCATTTTCATCCGTCTTCATGTTCGTACTGGGCGGCTCACTATGTACCATGGTTGTTGCTGCTGCCATGGCTTCAGGTATCGACGGTAGTTTTTGATTGGCTTCTGCACCCATGCGTGCAGGATTCTTAATCGGTAATTGAGGTGAGGCACCTGTTGAAGCATCGCTCTTGACTCTGACACTCCCAATAGATTCATCGTCCCCGGCAACCAGACTTTGTTTCGAAAAGCCCCGGGAAACAACATCCAGATCAGGAGTCAGTTCTGGAGAAGGAGGCGTTGCATCGATTGGAATAACTGGGTTCTCCGCAGCCTGTCTCGCTCTAATTCGGGACGCTAGTTCGTCCAGATGAAATGGCTCGACGTCTGTCTCAGAGTTATCCGACGCCGCGCTGCGAACAGAGTCGGTTGATTGCCTCTCTCTAGTGCGCTCTTCACGCTCCTCATCCAACTGTTGTGCTGCTTCTCGTTTCTTGCGCAGCGCTTCGATGCGGGCCGGTGTTAGCATCTCATCTGCTTCGATGCGTCTGAAGCGTTGACCCGTGAGAATATCTGTCACGTTTTCTGACAAGGTCCATCGTGGGGTACGGATCGCTGATTTGGCAAAGGGATGCCCAACAAGATTATTCTTCTTTCTTTGGGGCTTTTTGACCACAGAGGCCCGCCTGTCTGGCATTGATCGTTGGGACGAGGTCGAAGGCGAATCCTCCCCTCTCCATCTCGAGTGTCTTTGAAAGCCTGTTGGTAGAGGCATAGATTTGGAATGTTTGTGTAGCATAGGAGGGATTCCCGGTGGTGATGGTGGTGAAGGTAAATCTGAGAGTTGGGATGCACGTTGAGTTTCTCTAAGTGCAGACCCCAGTGCTTTGAAGGCTTCGTCGGTCTCGCGAAATAGACGGTTGACGCTGTCTGATGACGAGCCTACGCTTTGACCGTCGTACATAGGCTGGACAGGCTGCCAGCTGGTTGGCTCGCCCTCGTACTCATCAACGCCATCTTCTGACAAAGAAAGAAACGACGTCCCGGGCGAGGTTCTCTCAAGGCGTGGACTGTTGTGGACGACATTGGCAGGGTCGAGAGGACCATTCCTGGAGCGAGGGGGGCGCAGGTACCGGGAAGAGTGAGAGGAATGGGAGTATTGGTAGGAATGTGGGTGGGTTTGTCCGTGCTCAACGGGACAAAGAACTGGCGCAGGCCTTCTGTTGGTGGGAGAATCGCCTGTGAGAGCTTCAAGAGCGGCAATTCGCCCTTCAAAGCGTGAAGAGCTGATAGAGGGGGCTCGTAAGTGAGGGGTGGGCAGAGAAGGGACTGGATTTACAACACGATGGACATCGGGAACTCTCTGAATAGTAACTCGTGCCGCACCGACGGCTTTCTGCTTTGGCACCGGTAGACGTGAATTTGTGGTGTTGGTCCGCCTTTGTGTATACTTCTTGGTGCAGCAGGAACTTAAGTCGTCGCACGAATCAGTGAGATCTTCGCTGCCATCACGTCCACGTCCACGTCCAGGTTCACGTCCACGGCCACGATTCCGATCTTGAATGCTGGCTGACCGTTGAGGAGTTATAAGTCGCTGTATCAAGCCAGGCATTTTGGCTTGCCAGTGATGAATCGAGAATAATTCGAGAAGAGGCTTCGCATAACTCTGAGGTTGAAAGAATGGAGGAAGAGTGGAAGATGAAAAGAGAGTTTATTAACAAATGCCGTCAGTATATGCTCTTAGTGAGTGGAAACGATACCATTCCGAGTCGCCGCTTTCGAGGCTGCTTTAGACGGCTCTAGAATTCAACGGACCCGAATGCGGAAACCGGTAGCGATTTTGGCCTGCAAACAATTAAACAGCCAGCAAGTTGCGGAGATTGATCATGGACTTATACTTGAATACGCATATGGTGCAGCAGATCCATACAGGTCTTACAAGAGATTCCTGTGAACTCGCGTGATCCTACTCGGGCCTGTAAGCCTACCCTCAATCATGGTGTTGTGGAGCAGAAAGGCCCCCAAGCTGCAAGCAAGCAAACTAACTCCTACCGATATAGAGTAGTGTAACGATGGTTTCTTGACGTGCTGATTGGCTGTGGAATGAACGTGGCTGATGCTATTCGGGGCTGTCTACTCAGGCCTGCGAGAAGGAAGATAGATAGATGTGTTGCCATGGATGTCGAGGCCCGGCTGTCGTATCCAGCTTGTGTAACAATTCGCCGACCACTCAATGAGCATCAGTTGGTTTGTTCAATTCCTCGATATTGTCTGTGACCCAGGGATATCAACGATAATTGGGTGAACGGACCCAAGGAAGAGGCGTAGTACAACGCGTTAGAGTCGATACCCATGAATAAGGTCGTTCTTGACGTCGGGTGCAACCTCGAGGGATCCATGACAGCCTCGTAGCATCGCAGGAGCGAGCATCAGGCCGGGCGGGATGTTGCAGCAGCAGAAACGATCCTACTGTCAGCCCACGTACAGCGTGCCTTGTTTATCTGCATTGCAGCCCCCAGACTTCGGCAATCTGCTGACATAAGAGCCCCGAGCCACACGGGAACCATGATGCCATCAAATCGCATCGTATCTGGCTGAGTATCCTGACAGGGAACGGTTGGCCTTGTTGATCGTCGGGTGGAGAACGGGAAGGGAATTGAAACCCTCCCGGGTGTATTGATAACGGATCAGATTAAATAGTTTATCGTTTCTTCACTATCCCGAGCGGTGAATCGCGGTTTCCTGCAGCAGGAGGACTCCATCTTGTCGTATCAGCATGAATAAACTGCGACAAGACAGCGGTGAGAATCGATGAGTTGATTGTCATTCATCCGACGACCTCGCAGGGAAAGTCATGATTGCCGGTTCCAGGTCCAAGACTGGAAAGGGGGCGGAGCTGGCAGTTGTGTTGGTTGTATTCGGTGGACTTTTTTTTAGGTCACAATAGGATTTGTCTTGTGCTTGTTCCTGCTGCGCCTGTCATTCTCAACTCGGCCTTAGCCGCGTAAAATGACATACACGATGAGCCTCAACAACAAGTTTAATGAAGTAATCCCTGTATCAGGATTCACCAGTATTATTCAATGTAGATCATACCTAACCCTGCCACAGATATTATCTAGTTTTCGGGGTCTCGTAATTCTTGTAATCCACCCACTAGCTCCACGTGGTTCATATCCAAGGTATGCTCCCAGGATCCTGCTCCTAATGGCACGATATCGGATATGTTCTTCTCAGCTTCGGAAGTTCGGGCACCTAAAGATAGTGATATCATATCGAAAGGCACAGTCGACAGTTCACTTCGATTACCCTCGATGTGAACCCCTGTACAGCTGCCTAGTGTACGCACCCTCTTTTCCGACGAAACGCAGCTGTTACCAAGCTATGCCACCATGGACAACTAACAGCTTGTCAAGCTAGTTACGAAACTGACATCACAGAAAGTAAAAGAACTAACACAACTCAGTTGGACAATGATCCCCTCAGTACGCAGAGGATCATGCCAGGCATTCTCTGTCAACAGTACTCTTCAATTCATCAAACTCCTCGTGTATGCTGTATTCATCATTCGTTTGTGTAGTATATCTTCATCCAACACATTTGTCATCAAACGAGCCAGCCGCGTTCCTGCACGTGCCGAATCCCTCAAAAATACTTCCATTCCCATACATAGTTTCGTTATCTTTAGCAGTAGGTCACCTCATACGACCCTGGCCCGAACAAGGCCAGGCTGAAGATCATTGGGTAAAAACGTCGTCTCTCCATCCTTCCACTGAATCCTTAGGAAGGACCCCTGTATCTTTTCATCGGTCGTGACGACGCCAGGCGCATAAATGCCGATGTCGTATACGTTGGTCTGGGCATGCTCTTCTCGTCGAGTAACGGCTCAGAGTCCTCGTCCACGTCCAGCTCTTTGTATGTAGGTTTATTTCCAAACATCGCCGTTGCCCGTACTCTGATGGGGTTGAGCAAGCAGCCGTGCCAGGTGACTTTTCTGCTGCTCTTGGGTATAACTGCGCCGGTCGTGCATGGCCTCGACGACATGACAATTTTGATCTCTCGATATTGAAACATGGCAAATGAAACTGCCACTCTGCTCAGCAGATCATGCAGATGATTGAATAAATGGATTGTAGGAATCAAAAACAAGAATCATGGTTTGCGGGTGGGATCTGACCCCTTTTCAACATGAC
Source organism: Fusarium nurragi (assembly GCA_012977755.1). Classification (NCBI taxonomy): domain Eukaryota; kingdom Fungi; phylum Ascomycota; class Sordariomycetes; order Hypocreales; family Nectriaceae; genus Fusarium; species Fusarium nurragi. Next base: position 62,929 of record JAALXI010000279.1, on the reverse strand, counting down.
GGCTTGGCCTGGTTGTTAGAGTAGACGCAATGATCTCAAAAGAGGCTGTCTCCATCATTCCGACCACTTTGGCCTCAACGTGGGTGTTCCAGATTGCTGCACATTGCATTCCGTTGGCAGATCAAGGGAGAACCAGGCCAAGACCCTCTCGGCCTGACCCCAAGGCTTAAGAAAGACACGAATATATATTTACCTTCATCATAATTATTTAGACAGGACCTGATTTTCTACTTCATCATTGCATCACCTACTTGGGGACATGACCTAAAATTCCAATATACCATAGTACATACTACTTAATCTCCCAGAGGCATTTACTTACCAACTTAAAAGAACATTAGTTTTGATTTATTGACAGAACTCTTCTTATGATATCCCTTGAGGGTCTTTGGTCTGGTGCACTAAAAACCCAGCGGTCAAGTCATAATGAGCAGCATTCACAGAAGCGTGCGAGACATGAAGTGGCTGGATGAGAGTCATTGTCTTTCAATTAAAGTCCTTTTGCTTAGACCATACCTAGTCCGACGCATCTAGTCAGCTTCACCAGCCTCTTCTCCTTCGTCGTCATCCTCATCATGCTGGATGAATGGCACAAAACGAAAGTCCAGAAAGCTCCGCTTGCCACCCTCGATATCTACCATGAACTGCAGACTTAGCACTCCTTGTCCATCTCCGCGCAAGCTGACCTTGGTGGCGATTCGCATCGCTTCTGTCGAATTCTTGACAAAGTCAAACTTGTAGGTCTGTGACCAGCGTTCTTGAATATTGAAAGTTTCGAGAAGGTCCTTTCCACGTGCAAAGTCCACCCCTGAGCTTCCAAGATCCCCTACGCCAGCGATGGATAGAAAAGGTGAGGTTTTGTTGGCAGTGATTGTCAACTTCGTGGGAGCGGTCGGAGAGATCTCAGCGAGAGAATCAAGCAGCGTTCGAGATTGCATAATTATTTTGAAGGCGAGATCGTTACGGTCAAATGGAATGTCATCTGGTATCTCCGGTAGATAGGTTATCAAAGATGCTGTCGTCTTGACACCAGACTCCTCGATAGTAATTTTGAATGGGTCTCCCTCCTCGGCGTATTGGAGAGTGCAAGTGCCAGAAATACCGAGAGTTTGGTTACTGAAAGCATCGGAGCGATAGTTTCGAAGATTGCTGCGATAGGGATCTTGGTCGGCTCTTTGAGCACGAGTAGCTACGTCTACAGCCCCAAAGATCTGGAGCACTTCGAGGACAGAAGATAAGGAAAGTTGGAAATTGGGAAGCTCAGGCGCATTATCGCCCTCTTGAGCAGGCAAATTGACGGTATAGGATGAAAATAGAGCTTTATCGAGAAATGCAACGCCTAGTAGGTGTCAACTCTGGTCTATCCTATTAATAGTTGGGTATTTACCTTGCATCACCCGCGCGTGGTCAGCGGCAAAACGAACGCCTTCCTCTGTAATTTGAACGTGGACTCTGGGTGCAAAGTTGATGCATCTCAGAAGCTGGTACAGTGGCCTGGTCAACGTCGCAACCGCGCGGAAAATAGGCTGAGCGTCTGTAGCCATTTTCTACGAAACCGACCGAGGCGAGGACTTTTGGGGTATCTTAGATGTACACTCCGACCGCACAGAACATGTAAACGACTCCGAATCTGCAATAGTCAGCATTGAGGTGCTAATTCATCGACGAAGGTATACGTACGCGAGAGCTAGAGAAGCCGGGATGCCCAGTACAGGAACGTTGACGAGTGTTCGATCTAGAAGTCAAGTCAGCAGACAGTAATAAGATGCGAGTCTATGACGCATACTCAGGGCAAAGACACCAAGGAGCGAGAATCCGAGCAGTGTCAACACAAAGCCGACCTGGAATTGGCTTCCTTTATTGACAGCAGGAAAGAATGGACTGCTAGCAGCAGCTTGCCAGACCTCATGCAGCGAAGAATCCATAGGCTATATTGGTAACGAGATGGACTGTGGTTTTGAAGAGCGCGTGCAATTTGAGGATGTTGGCGAATTGGTTGACTTGGGAGCTGCAGTTGTTAGGAGTAGAGGAGATGCTCTAGGGAAGCTTCATGAGCTTAGGATGAGCAATCGTGGCCGATTCACGAATAGAGTTTAGCGCACGCCGGTACCCCTGTCACGGCTGCGCAAGTCAGGTACGTAGCTACCAGAGGCATCCGTATAGTAGTTAGTTACCTTGAGTAGGTGCTTATATAGGTGGCCTGTAGTCTGCTTAAAACTTTCTATTAAATTACTGCACTATAGTTGACTTTTAATTTTATTAAAATTCATTCCCAAGACTCATAAGATATTCTAAGATATACTCCGTTCTTCAGATGTATCAAGTCTCTTTCCTATTATCTACCTGAATCAAGGTGGAGTATCCCTTGGGGTGACATAAGCAGCGCACGGACGCTCTCGACGCGCCTTACTCCGCTGTCATGATGCTGCATCTTATCATACCTAACCTACCTCCCTAAATAACATTGAAACTCAACCACTTGCGGTTGTGCCGCTGCCATCATGTCGGAAGAGAGTGAGTCTTATACAGCAAGCGGCCGCGATACGAACCAAATTACTAACAAGTCGTTCAACAGACGGCAAGCGCAAAGCCGAGGAGGAGCCATCGTCTCCTACTCCATCCAAGCGCATCAAACAAGACGATTCCGCCGAACCCCCGGAAAGGAAGCCCGAAATCAAGCGAATCCCATTCCCCGAAAAGGTAGGTTTCTTTATCAAATTCTGCGCCTATATACTTACACCAGATATTATAGCCCGCCGTTATTGAGGAGCGCAATGGCGAGATCGAATTCCGAGTGGTCAACAACGACAACGAGCGCGAAGCGCTCATTATTCTGACCGGTCTCAAGTGCATCTTTCAGAAACAACTCCCCAAGATGCCTAAGGATTATATTGCGCGACTTGTCTACGATCGAACTCACTTGTCCATCGCCATCGTCAAGAAGCCTCTCGAAGTCGTAGGGGGGATTACATATCGTCCATTCAAAGGGCGCCGTTTCGCCGAGATTGTCTTCTGCGCCATTAGTTCTGACCAGCAGGTCAAGGGGTACGGTGCCCATCTCATGTCACATTTGAAGGATTACGTGAAAGCCACAAGCGACGTGATGCATTTCCTGACCTATGCCGACAACTATGCTATTGGTTACTTCAAAAAACAGGGCTTTACTAAGGAGATCACACTCGACAAGAAGGTATGGATGGGTTATATCAAGGATTATGAGGGTGGCACGATTATGCAGTGCTCTATGTTGCCACGGATTCGCTATCTCGAGATGGGACGCATGCTCCTTAAGCAGAAAGAATGCGTTCAAGCCAAGATCCGCGCCTACTCCAAATCACATAATATTCATGCTCCGCCGAAGGAGTGGAAGAACGGAATCAAAGAAATCAACCCTCTCGACATTCCAGCCATCCGAGCATCAGGATGGTCCCCCGACATGGACGAGCTCGCCCGGCAACCTCGACACGGACCCAACTACAACCAGCTTCTCCATTTACTCAATGATCTTCAGAACCATAACTCTGCCTGGCCATTCCTGGTGCCTGTCAATCGCGACGATGTTGCCGATTATTACGAAGTGATCAAAGAACCCATGGATCTTAGCACTATGGAAAGCAAGCTTGAAGCCGATCAATACCTCACGCCTGAGGACTTTATCAGAGACGCCAGGCTGGTTTTCGACAACTGCCGGAAGTACAATAACGAAAGCACTCCGTACGCAAAGTCGGCCAATAAGCTGGAAAAGTTCATGTGGCAGCAGATCAAAGCCATTCCCGAGTGGTCCCATCTGGAGCCCGAGAGGTAGGGCTCTCATCCAATGACTCAGCCAAAAACAGGGAACCGGATCCGCATCACACTTCGTAGATCGTCGGGAGAAGCTGCGAAGTAGTTTGTTTTGTTTTGGTGTGTTTTTGGCTTGATTTATGTCGGTACAAGAGAGATGATATCTAGCGAGGCGTTTTGGAAGCTGATAAGGGATTGCTGAACACCATATTTTATATGACTGACTTTTACTTTGAACTGGAACGTGACAAGCGTTCATGGATCTTGGTCCTTCCATATGAAATCGTGCCTTCAACTTCCCCATGCATGTATCACGTTCAAGCCCATGTCGACTTGTAGACTGGAGAGAATCAACCAAACTTTAATGTAAAAGAGGTAACACTTAGACCCACAGTCCAGTCAACCATTTAAGTACACCTTGGAGAAGATATCCTCAAGTTTTTGCTTTCGTGACTGATGGCTTTATAAACTGGTATTTAGGATGCGACACTAACAAATGACTAGGATCTAGTGTCCGGCCTGATGGTCTAGCGGTATGATTCTTGCTTCGGGATTGACATCTCAGTTCTCATGAGAGTACTAAGTTTGCGAGAGGTCCCGGGTTCAATCCCCGGTCAGGCCCTTCTTTTTGACCATTTCCACTCTCTTTCATCTATAAAACCATCCCATCTGAGGTTATTCACAATCTTAATGGCATCTAGCACAGCGATGTCCCGCTTTGCGGGATGTCACATGACTACAAGAACGGCAGGTGGGGTGTGATAAATATTCTGAAGAGTCTCAGGAAATGAGGTTTATTTGTAAATACTGACTACCTAAACTAGCTCATTCCCCTACTAAGCATTTTGACCAAATTCATTATAAGATTATATAAGGTGCATGTTAGGGGCTGTCCTAAGAGCACTGCTATTTATAATTAGTATCAAAAAAGAGTCCAAAGATATGCTGTGGCAGAATGACTTGAGGCTGTATCATTATCCATCCCATCATTGTTTATTGACACGTGTCCAGCATAACAGCCTGGTCTTCCATCCTACGAGGAAACAGAACTTTACCAAGAGAATTGGGTGTCATAAAATACCTTAAACGTAGGTATCAATTGCTGGCTATCTATCAACGAGCCTGTATGATTCAAATGTGACCAGCACAAGCACCAGGGCGAAAGAGAACCATACAGAAAGACTGTCTATCCCTGCTTGCTGATCCAAAGTCGGCACGACCTTGTCTCGAGATGCAATCACTCTATCAACTATACCATAACGCAGTCCTTGTAAAATCAACTAGATATTTCCCGTGTCTTATCGTATAAACCCAATCGCCAAACACCAGTATCCATTTTGTGTATGGTCAAAAGAAATGCAAAAGGGAAGTGTTGTGTGCACCGCAGGGCCGCTTGTTGTTGGTCCTGTGATGACTGGTAAGGGACAAGGATGAAATACTGGTCATGCTTGCATGAGGCTGCGGGTTCCGTGCTCCGATGTTGTAAGAGGCCGCATGCCTGAGGGTTGTGTCGGTTCAAATAACCACAACATGAAAAAGTGGTGAAGCAAAAGGGTATAATTTCGTCAAGGAGAAATGCTTTTCTTTGCCTCCATTTTTATATTTCGCCTTCGTTCAACAGTCAAGCATTGGACGTTCCTGTACGTCCTGAACCAGACTCGCCCACCGGTAGACGGAGATCTGAGAACGTGCGGCGGGTCCACGGGGCACGCCACTGACGGTTGTCCATAAAATGGTTCCGCAGGGAAGGGACCGAAGTTTGGGAACGTGTGCTTGGCAGCTGTGTTTGTTGGGGGCGGTTTGGGTCCTCGGATTGTAGAGTATGGCGGAGGATGCGGTGAAGAGATTCGGGAATCTCACTCCATTGGCCAGCCCGCGCGGCGTTGAGCAAGCTCGGTGGAAAGGGCGTAGCGGGGATCGTATCGCTTTCATGAAAGACGTGGTGCTCGTTCAGAAAGTTCATTTCGCCCGACTCAATAGCGTTCTTGAGCCATTGCTCCCATTCCTCATCAAGGACAGCTGAAGTGTCTCCAGCCTCACGTCTTGCAACTCCATCTCTGAGACGCTCATTCAGCTCAACGCCCACACTATCCAGCTCGTCCTCGCTCTCGACGTCCATGTCATTATCCAAGTCATCAAGTCCAACGTAGCCGACCTCAGCGGAGTGACTGCGAGTAGCGCGGGGCAGATGTTGGATATCTGTCCAGTCAGGGAAGCCATCAGCAGTGGTGTCATGGATGGTGTATCCCTGCTCTTTCTCGTACTTCTCCTTGGCCCATTTTGTTCCCTCCCACTTGGTCAAACCCGCGATCTCAGCACCAGTAAGTTGAAGGCTGTCGAATGCGCGGAATAGACGTCGGTGCCATGGCCAGCGAGAGAGGCGAATACGGTGAGTGTGGTGGGTGTAATCGAGGCCAGGGTATTTGGCTTCCTGAGTGTCGAGGTGGCCGTAAAAAGCGTGGGTTTCCTGGCGGACCTCGGGGATCAGGTTGCGTTGGAGGAGGGCGTGGAAATTCTGAGGATCATTGCTCTTGGGACGAGGGAACATGCACTCGTAGACGAGTTGATCAACAGGTTGGCCCTTCATGATGGCGGTAATAACAGAGTAAGGCCGATGCCGGACGTATGAAAAGTTTAGGAACGGTCGTAGAGTAAGAGAGAACTCTCAGGTATATCGCCGTAGAATCTTGTCGCTAAAAGCAGCTACCAGAAGGAATCTTGTCGGTCACGTAATCGGAGGTGGCCGGAGTGAAGTGCAGCAGAAGCAGAGTGTCTGGGGTCGTTTTAGTCGGCGATTCGAGACGGACGGTGGTCGACGAGAAGTGGTGTTGTTGAGGATCAAGCAGGCAACCAAGTGTTGACAAGTTCAAGTGGTCTGCAAATCAAGGCCGGGGTATGTAATTTATTTGCTCGGACGTTCTCGGCGGGGTGGAAGTTAGGCAGGGGACGGCGAAGCCGAACTGGCTTTTGCGACAGGATCTCTCGTTGGAAGAGAAGATGGAGTGGTTCTTTTGGCAGCCCAGCCTCTCTCAACGGGAGAAGTTGTTTAAACGTGAAATGTCGAGAAGAGGAAAAGAGGTGAGTTGCTTCGTGGGACAAGGGAGGGAGGCAACAATTAATATGGACGGTACGCTATGGCATGCAATATGCATTGCATTGGACACGAGGGCCCAAGCCAGCTGGAGGGGCCCAGGAAGGAGGGGCGGCGCATGAGAGAGATTGTGGAGGGTGGGCCTGGAATTTTGCCAGGGGACCTCCAGGGGGTCCAGGCCCCATCGGGAGACTACAGGCCATCACAGAGGCACTTGATAGGCTGCCGTTGATTCTGAGGCCGGGACCTAATGCGCCTGGGCTAAGTCGACACGGCGGGGTGTGGGTGAGGGTGAGAGTGAGAGTGAGGGTCAGGGTGAGTGAGTGAGGATAATAACATCAGCCAGTAAGCAAGCAAGCAAGCGGTCAGGCACTGGGAATGGGTTCCAAAGTCTCAATTCGTTGTTGCTTGCGGTGAATTTACGAGAAACGACGATGCAGTCACATTTGATTCGGTTTACCTTTTCTATGCAGCGTTAGTAGGCTATTGGTACGTGTTTTGTTTTGTTGTGTTGTGCTCTGTTGTGCTCTGTTGTGCTCTGTTGTGCTCTGTTGTCCCATGAACGTGTAACATGTTCGTGTGAGCGCTTGGGCTGATGACATGGCGGACACCCCAACACAAACACTATCGAATCTTTGTTTTGGATTCATACGATGAGGTTCTGCAGCATCACATCGAAGACCCGGGAAGGAGGTTATGTAAGTTGATTCGCGGCCCGAAAGGCTAAAAACAAAAGGTAAAATCTTGCTCAACCCTATATTGTGATGAACAACTCCAGTTACAACTTAACATTCTTCTTGTGGAATATGAACCCAAAAGCTGACCAGACTCGACCTCTCGTTATCCTACACAACGCTAAACCCTCGTTATTCAAATCAAACCTGCTGATCCCACCCAATTACCTACTACCCCCAAGATCTTCAAGTTCAGAGTTAACTCAAAGTCTCCTGTAAATATGCCAGTGTTCTCGTGGCAGGTCGTCACGAGATTGGCCTAGTAAAAACGAACATTCCGCGAGTCACGCGCACCCAAACTCCACAACTATCTCTTCATCATCCTCGTTATCTCGTCCTCATGCACCTTTGCTAACGTGATACCACATTTAATCCGCTGCCTCGGTTATCATGGAACACTGCTCTTTTGACCTTTTTATTTTATGTAATTTTATTTTATTTACTTGCTCGTGATTCTTTTGCTCCCCCGGAATAATGCAGTCAATCAACATGAACATGCTAAAACCTTGAATTGGCCTGATATGGGTAACCCTGTTCCGATCTACAGAACCCTCACCTCGGGTGCTGGCTGAGGCGACTTGTCGAAGCTCTTCATGGGCTCGAGTCCCCATCGGCCAAACATGGCCGCATCCTCATCCCAGCCATTGCACTCAGTCGTGAGCATCTTCTCACCCGTAAAGATGGCATTCGCGCCCGCCATGAAACACAGAGCCTGCTTCTCTTCCGACATGGTCTTGCGGCCCGCGGCGATTCGAATGATGGTCGAGGGCATGATGATACGGGCCGTCGCGATGGTCCGCAGCATGCTCGTGAACTCAACCATGGGTCGGTCGCCCAGCGGCGTGCCCTTGATGGGAACCAGGGCGTTGACGGGGAAGCTCTCCGGGTGGCTTGGGAGAGTCGAAACGGTGTGAAGAAGACCAACGCGGTCTTCGCTGCTCTCACCAAGACCCAGGATTCCACCTGAGCATACATTGATGCCGGCATCGCGGACGTGGCTCAGGGTCTGCAGTCGCTCGTCGTAGCTGCGCGTCGTGATGACAGACGGGTAGAACTCGCGGCTGGTGTCGACGTTGTGGTTGTACGCCGTGAGACCCGCTGCCTTGAGCTCCTTGGCCTGTTCGGCATCGATCATGCCCAGTGTCACGCAAACCTCCATGCCCATACCCTTGACACCCTCCACCATAGCCTTGATATTCTTGAGACTGTTTTTGCGTCCGCGCATGTCCCTCCATGCGGCACCCATGCAGAACCGAGTGCTTCCGTTTTCCTTGGCTGTTCGCGCAGCTGCCAGCACGCTCTCGACGCTCTCGACTCTCTTGGCGGGGACCTTTGTGCCCTCTTGGTAACGGGTGGACTGGGCGCAGTAGGAGCAGTCTTCGGTACAACCTCCTGTCTTGATGTTCATCAGGGTGCAGAGCTGTACCTCGGCGGGGTTGTGCCATCGACGGTGTACGGTGCTCTGTTGAGTGTTGTGTTAGCCATGGTATTTGTTCTGTGAGAGATGTACTCTGCCACCAAGTCGACAGAAGCCGCAATGCAACCCTGTCGCATCGAACAATAACGGCAGTGATCATTGATAACTAACGCTTCCTCTCAATTGATTCACTTACAGCTTGGTATGCTAGCTCAAGGGCAGGCTGATAGTAAATGGCCGCAATCTCCTCCTTGGTCCAGTCATGTCGAACCTGTGTCGATGTAACAGCCTCCCTCAAGATCTGCTTCCTCTTCTCAGCCCGCTGCTTCTCAACCGCATCATGAGTTCCGGTCGGGGGAGGAGGTGGCTGTGACGGCCGAGGACGAAAGTCGACAACGGTCGACATGGCCCGGAAATGCTTCCATCTCGCCGAAGCGGGGAGAGACAAACGGTTACTAGGTGTGACCTGTCGAAGGGCCCTTAGGCGGAGAGAGGCACCGGGCTTCATTGTGAGAGGGCGAAACGAGCTAAAAGAAAAGGAAATGAAAGGAGAGAATGTGGGATGAAAGAAAGAGGGTGAATTAGGTGAAATGAGGATGAAGAGAGGGACATTAGCTGCAACTGTGAGTGAGCCGCAGCAGCGAGAAGGCACTAAGCCGAGACAAGATATACGGACAGCAGCTACAACACCATAATCGGAAGAGCACGAAACTCTAGACTATCGATAGGCCCTACTCTTGTTGGTGAGCTCGCCAGTACAGTAGAGCTACGCCTCACCAAGGCCCCCACGTCTCCAAGGCCCTGACCAACCGATCCTCGGCCAGTCTCCGTTCCCAAACATACACAATTGCCCATAGAGTTCAAGGCAATGGCTCTCAACTGAACTGATATGTAAGGCCCCTGCACACAGTAGCCTCGGCTTATTGCTGTCTTACCATTGCAATCCGTCCTAAACCGCGTCTACCGAGATCCACTGGTAGGGGATGGGACCTGACGATGATCTCCTGGGGGAGGGGCGGGAACGACAATGCAGATGGGATGTGCTGTAACTCAACAGACGTGACTGTTGAATGCAGATCATACATAATATCCATTGATGACCCCCTCTTCTCTCAGCAATGAATGTGTAACTCGTATGTCTACAAGTTGAGCCTTTAGTTCTCGGCCTACAACGTGATGACCTTCCAGTTTGAGAGCTCCCAGGCTCTTTGTTGGAGATATTAGCTCCAGGCCCAGAGAACGGGAGCTTGGCAATTCAGCATTTCTCGTTGGTCTCGCTAGTGGGAGGGGGGTTTTTGGTTGAGGTGAGGGGGTCAGAAACTCAAGCTCGGCGAGTGGATGAGCACCCTTGCTTTCTAGCCCCGGGAGAAGCCCGCCCTGGCACGGCTCAGCTACCGTGGTTTGAGCGGCATTTAAATGGGGGGATGGCGTAATCGTGGGGTTGCTCCATGGATGAACGGGTCAAGCTGTTTTGTTGTCTTAACTTGCTATGAAGAACACAAGAGTATCGAAGCAGACATTGCTGATATAAGGGAAAGGCCGAAGCTGATATTCGGGTTGTGCTCGTTAAGGATGGCTTCATTCATATCATGTAAAATCTATAAGCTATACATCGCCAACGCGAACATCCAAAGCAACTTGAGCGAAAGAAATGCTCCATGCTGAGTACGTATGTATTCATAGTCACATTATATCCCTCAATCTATCCAGAGACGCCAGTTCTTCAGACCCATGTATCTGATCATATCTATACGCCAGCTTATTGATACGTCGGCTCAGCATACCGTCTGCCTGAGGTGCCGAGGGGACTTGTCCCCCGTTCGTCAGGCGGTATGCGCTTATCCCATCTCTTTCTCTCAGACCGCGAGTCCCAGCCGGGGTAGTCGCGTCGTCGTTCGGCATCGGCGTGGCTGCTAGTCCGTCGTTCCATCTCTGGTCGGCGAAGGTACCGCTCACGTCTTTCTTCCTCTCTTTCTCGGTCAAGATCCCTCTGCCGACCCCTGCGTTCACGTTCGCGTTCGCGGTCACGTTCTCTGTCTCGCTCGTCGCGCATTTTCCTTGTTCGGTGCACTTCTTCGTCACTGGAATCTGCTTCAGATGAAGCTCCTGAGATGTCGGAGTAGCTTTTGCTAAGACGAGATGGGGGGAGTCGGTCTCGGCTTCGACGTCCACGTGAGGAATCGGTGTTGTATGATGGAGCTCGGGGCGAGTTTCTGGTGCGATCTTGGGTGTTGGTGAGTCCATTGGGGAGGATGTTCGAAACCTTTTCAGATAGTTTTTCTCGAAGACTGGGGCTATGCGTTGATCGTCGTCGGGTAGATTCGTCAGATCTTGCATCAGCGCGATGAGGGCGGAACGTTGGCGGCGGGTTGCTGGCAACAGGTGGTCGGTCATTTGTAGGCGAGTATCGACGAGAAGTCGGAGAAGGTGGACTCGCTTCGGGTCTTCTCTTCGCACGAGGAGGCACGGGTTCATCGTCGCTCGAATCCGAAGAGTAATGCCTGGGCTGACTGTGTCGTCGTGCTGGTGCGGGCCGCTTCGCATTAGGGTCGAGATAAGGCCCTGATTGTCCATGTTGCGCATGTGGTGGAACATCTGGCGACGGCTGCTGTTTATAGTCGGAAAAGCTCCGTCGCCTGGCATGTTCATCAGAGCGGCTGTTGTATCTCTCGGGCGAAGGTCTGGTTGGTCGCCCGCTACCTGCATGTCTACCCGGCACATGATTGTACAACGGCCGTTCTGATCTGGCCCGGTTCCCGGCAAAGGCACTACCTCGTACGTGGGTGTAGGCAAACTTAGGCTCTGATCCATCTCCAGGCTCGCCAGGACCGGTTGGTTCTCGTGCAGCTTCTCGAAACGCCTCCCTCTCTCTGGCACTCGCCTCCTTTCTTAGCTTCTCGGCGCACGACTTGTGCCAGCGGTCCACCTCGACATCGGCCTGTGTTGGGAATACGGTCGGAGGCAGATCGGGAGGAAAGGTTTGGCCGGTCTCTGGGTGTTTTAGCTGCCAGTTCTTTACGGCGAACTGTAAAAAAGGAACATGTTCCTCGGGGCCAAGCAGGATCTCGAGAGATTCCCATCGTGAGAAACCTCTGGATGTAAGGGCAGGTATTGAAGGCGGTTCGAAATCGTCGTCGGTAGGTTGCAGCGTGTGTTGACATCCAGTGACTTGCCAGATGTATGAGATGGACTCATGGGGCATCTCGAAAAGAGCTGTATATAGTTAATAGGCGAGCACGGGTTAATCGCGAGCCAACGTACAGTCATAGTCGCCCCCAACGGCCTTGTAAAAAGCGGCCAGCTTCTGAGGTGTTAGGTGAACAACATTCTTATCGCCAATCTCGAGTGTCTATTATGACGTAAGGTGGTTAGTATGCGATTCTTGGAATACCGACACTCCTACAAGAGATATGGTGGGGAGAGGTGCGCGCATACAATGTAACAACTAATAGCTCTTAAGAGGGCATCTAATAACTTGGATGGGCTCTTATCCTTTTCATACATGTAGGTGTACTCAATGGGCGGCGGCGGCAGGGTTGATGAAGCCGCGCCGGGCGGGGCATCCGTCTTTGGAGGGGCCGCCATATTTGGAGAGGATAGGGAAGAGCAGAAGACGACGGGGTGAGGTTGAGGGTGAGTTTGAAGACGAGGAGGAGGCGGTTGTGAAACAAGATCACGATGGTAGCGCGCTCACATCCAGGGCAAATCGCGGGGAAACGTGGGAAGCGAGGCAATCGGCGGTCAGCAGGTCGATACTGATATCGATCCAGTGTCGACGATGTGGTAAATGCAACGGTGCCGTGGACGAGAACGATGGCGCATTCGACAAGGCGAAAGAACAGAAGAAAACAGTGAATCGCGCCCAAAGGCGATAATAAAAGTCGCTAAAAGGCAGATGCGCAAAGTGCAATCAAAACTGGTCCGGCCCGTCAGGTCCAAGTCAGGTTGGGATCCGATACCTTATGAATGGAGCCCAGCTGATGACAATGATGGAGAATGGGGCCAGGGCAGGCAGACAGAGACAGGACCAGGGGTGTTGTAGGCTTGGCGAAGAAGTGGGCAGAAAGTCGAGGATGTATTAGGGGAAAGAAAAGCACGAGCACAAGAGGACAAGGCACAAAGAGAAAGAGACAAGAAGGAAAAGACGCTGCCAAAGAGACAAATGTTGGTTCCATGTCTTTTACACGGGCTGGGACATGGATGTGCCTGGGAGACTGCGGCGTGCGTCAGTCACCAATGATCAAAACGCCATCGGTTAGATAGAATGCTTTGGCAAGGGCAGCTGACTTCCTTTGTCATCTGGACTGTTGCGGTGTCGATCTTTTGATACATCAATCCCTCTGTTACCACCTTCTCCTCATACAACTACAGCGTCGTTCCGAGAGACACAGCCCCCAAGCCAATACAAGCAAACATCACATAACCTCGCAGCGTTTCTGCCTCACTTACTGCCGGCCGCTCGTGGCCTGACACGTGCGTCGTTGCTGTACGTAGCAGGCCCCGTCCCCAGGTGATCCCTCCCCACGAGGACAAGGACAGTGTAGTGTAGGACAAGTGTACTGGCTGTGTAAATCTAAGCCTGTGCTATTTACAACCGAGAATGGGTTGTTTTCTAGAACAAGCTCAGCCCATTCAAACCCCCACCTGCCAAGTCCGAGATCTGCTGTCTTGTCGAACTTGATTTGCGAGAATGCGAGAATAAGCTGGAATATTCCTACCTGTTCCTTGACGTGACCTGAGTGTGAGAAATCAGATATCAGACCTGATGGACTCAGCAAACATCCGGTACTATGAGAATGGATATCAATCTCGTGAAACATTCGGGGACTGATGTCATTGTTTAATCAACGACAGGGGATCTCATGCAGAACGGTAACGGAAACAGGGCAGCCGAAAATGATCCCGAAAAGCTGGGGCAGAAGCCGAGGTTGGCGCTCTAGGGTAATCTACTTTTCACCTGTCGCCGTAGGGCAGAACCAGGGTTAGTTGTACCAACTTAGGGCCAATCAGGCAAAGGGCATTGTTGGCCTCTTCTTCGAAGCTTTTCATCCTATGCAACAAGCAATCCAAGCTTTGTGACGTCTTTTTGTCCGCTTCTCTCACCCTCTTTCAGAATAGCCCTGGTTATACTTGCTGAGCTTCGACCAGCTTCTCTTCTGCAACTCTCGACCTGCTTCTTGGCATCTGCAATATCAGACCATCATGGACGCCCTCAAATCAGCCATCACGCCCATTACGCATAACCTCCCTGCGCCTATCCGCGACCTGGGCGTTTCCATCATCGGCAAGACTTGCTACAACTCCCTCCTCCTCGACGTCAACATCGAGGATGCCGACTGCATCAAGCTCGCTGTCTCAAAGGCCCTAGGAATCGGCATCATTGCCGCCTCCTCCATCGTCAAGGTGCCACAGATCCTCAAGCTCCTCAACTCCAAGTCCTCCGAGGGCGTGTCCTTTCTCTCTTATCTCCTCGAGACGGCGTCGTATCTCATCTCGCTCGCCTACAACATCCGAAATGGCTTTCCCTTCAGCACCTTTGGCGAGACAGCCCTGATCGTGGGACAGAACGTTATTATTTCGGTCCTCGTTCTCAACTACAGCGGCCGTGCTAGCCTGGCTGCCGTCTTTGTCGCTGCTCTTGCTGCTACTGCCGCTACTCTGTTCGCTGAGAACATTGTTGATGCGCAGACCTTGAGCTACCTCCAGGCCGGTGCTGGTGTTCTGAGCGTTGCTAGCAAGCTGCCTCAGATCCTCACCATTTTCCAGCAGGGTGGCACAGGTCAGCTCAGCGCTTTTGCTGTAAGTTGAGTCCCATACTATGCGCAATTACATGACTAACATAACATCCAGGTCTTCAACTACCTTGCCGGCTCTCTGTCGCGAATTTTCACAACCCTCCAAGAGGTCGACGACAAGCTTATCCTCTACGGATTCGTCTCTGGATTCGCCCTCAACGCTATCCTTGCTCTCCAGATGATCTTCTACTGGAACGCCCCTTCTGAGAAGGCCAAGGGCAAGCGCAGGGCCGCTCCTATTGAGGCCAAGTCTGCTCCTAACAGCACTCTGACTCCTACCGCTTCCACCACTTCTACTCCCAAGAAGAGCCCTACCACTCGCCGACGTGGTTAGATGGACGTGGCCGTAGGATGCTTGCGAGGTTGCGTTTGTTTTATACACTTATCTGCAGCAATAGCTTATATATTTAATACATATTTCACTGTTGATGATTATTATTCGGCAGTTGTTGAATAAACTGGTGTGCGATGTGTATTTGTGATTATAAGTTTAATAAAAATCTTGTTATGTTTGACTACCTGTGTAGATTTGTTGTACAATGCTTGACGATAATGTTCAAAGCAATGAAGCAAATGGTATCCCCCTGTTGATGCTGCCCGATTCTAACGCCTTTGTAATGTCCCGATGTGTTGTCGCTAGTTGTTCCTGATTACCCAATTTCACTTCTCCAACCCGATGAAAAGAATGAATCAGTAGGCGGGTTCCACCCGGCGCGACTGGGTTGACCATTTCGGCCTGCGCATTGCAAACAGCGTCGCTGCTCGCCCAGGTTACTCACTGAACAGCTGAAGCAGACATGCTTGCCACAGGCACCGCATGAGTGATCTTCATTGTTGAGGCCATCGATATCCATCCCGTTATCGCCACCTCTCAAACCGGCGCCGCAGTCATCGCAGTTTGAAGGCGCGAGTTCGGTTTGGTCGAGGTTAGAGTTCGACGTCGAAGGGGCGGAGGAGATGTTCCAGAACCGATGGAGAGATTGTTGGTTTGATTCGGGCTGAGTAGTCTGAGATGGTGTTTGTGTATGTTCGAAGCATACCTCGGTGTCTTGGTGCTGATTCTGTGCTGAGTACAGCATATCGAGTGTGCGTTCTGAAACTTAATTAGTACTTGCATGCACGCAGCTAGTGTCGCGTTGCTAGGCGAGAACTGACGATGAATTGTCTCCGCTGAAGGTCGACTATCGCGAAATCTCTTCATAGTTCGGCTATGAAGATGAATTGGTGCCGCAGCCACTATGGCAAAAGGGTTGGTGAGAGAGTTGCCAGCCCGCGGAGGAGAGTCGAAGGATGAGACTGAAGAGGGAGAGGAGCAGAGCTCAGAGACGGATCGCTTGCGCTTGTGGGCCATTTTTGTTGAGAATAGTTGAAGTGTACTAGGAGCCTGGGGATGAACTTCAAAGGTGAGATATGAAAATTTGAACCAGGATTGATGTTGGAGAGGATGAGATGAGATAGATGTACACTCTCTGCGCGGGCTGTGGGGCTTGGTGTTGGCGGCGCGACATGACGCGCTTAGAGTGTGACGTCCACCATGGATGGACGCGTTAATGGCCTGCCCCAGTCGCGCTATCGTGATCCTTGCAACACGAACACCGTCCTTTTGAGCACATTCAAACTGTTCTTCTGGCTTTCGGCAAAGCATTCACTCGTACACGAATAACATTGGTTCCATTATTAGAGGGATCGACCCCCCTCATGTACGTAAGAAGGGTATGCTACACTATGGAATGAAACTCCTACCGTTGTAGGCATGTCTCTCCGTCAATATCGCGTTACCGACGGGACTGTCGGATAGGTATATTGTTCCCAGGCGTTGCCTTAATGCAGTCCCAACTGTTTCCATAACATTTCAGCAATTCCAGGCTCATGTTCCGCCTGGTCAAAATGGGGCAGTTATTGGCAGATGCTATTGTAACTCTTGCCAGTGCAATCCAGGACTGCTTGTGTCACGTCTCAGCGCTTACCTTGCACTGCGTCGCCGATCTCTGAACCGCACTAGCTACTATTTTCTGTGACACGGTGGAGAGGCGTACAGACGTGGTGACCAGAGACTCCCAATGTATTTTTACTGGAGGCCTTGTAATTCGCTTGAATATTCGGATACTTTATGTGAATACTACCGTAGACTGTCAAATCGTGTCATAGGTGCTGTAACGCTAGTGTAGCGGGATGCTCCCCACTTGCAGGGCGGGAACTAAAATAGCCTGAAGATCTCAATATTATTCCCGGTATAAGTTCTAGTCCTCGAATCTATGCAATAAAGCCTTTCCATTCAAATGATCACAGATTCATCAAGGATCGGCCCAAGACGTTATATAAAAAAGACCATTGGAAGGGCGTCCTGACCTATTGGGTTAGTTCGGTCGAGAATAACCGCCATCGTGAATCGGAGCTATTGGAAATGGTTGGCGGTATTGTGATCATGGAAGGTCAAGCATCCAATGAGAACTCTATAACAAGTCATCCTAAATGAGAGATTTTTCTTTACTTTTGTGCTGAACTTGCACTCACCATACGTGGTATGTTTGTCTTCGTATAGAATATGCGGATCTTGTTGCAGCCATCTGATGGATAAGATAGACCACCGCAGTCTAAAAGTGCATGATCATGGCAATACAACATAATCAACACTGCATATGTTAGACGAAGAAGAGTATCAGCCACTCCTCGTTTGCCAAAAGAGTGTCTCTTCTTCGATTTGACAAGCTTAAACTCAAGGGTGGGCCCGGGTGTTGTAACACTCCAACGACACGTTACTTGTGTAAAGGTTTACTCATGTCCTCTTAATACCAGGCCAACGCGAACTACACGTATCACTGACAAGCTTTGGCTAAACCACCTAATTATGGATCAGGTACACGTATGCCAAGCCCTAAGGGCCATGTCTGATACCTTAAGTCAAGGTTTCCCCATGCTTCAACGTCCAATATATGGCATCTATACGCGAGAACTAACTAACCTTAATATCTCTGGGGTATACATAACTTCCGAGCCCTAATCAATTAACACCAGTTGCTTGAATCTCCCCTCCCTTCAGACCCTTCCGGTTCCTTTCACACTCTCTACCACTCCCACACACATACCGACATGTGGCGAAAAGCAGAAAGATCAAAGCTCTCAAGCAGAGCAACCTCTCCCCGCGGCCGTACGCCAAACTTCCCAGGATCAGTTTACCTGCCCGAGATTATTGTTGGCATCATCGGGATTGCAGTTTCAACTATGATCGTTTCCGCTTCGAACCAGATTGCGAAGTTACGGCCACAATAACCTGCAGATGAGACAGTAAGCCCTCTCTAAATCCGTGAGAATCTTGGAGTCAATTCTTATAAGAACCCTCAATAGTCTAGCTAGATGGAGGCTCGACGCTCGCCTACTTACAACACTGCTGTTCCCACTGCAACAACGTCGAGTTACGCCGAGTACTTGATAGATGGATTCCCGCGAGCACTTGGCAAGGTTACTCCATGGCCATATTCAGATTGGGCGGGAAACTTGGTGTTGGAAAACGCGGGCGAATAGATGGACCAAGATCTGAATGAAAAGCGCTTTTGAGGATCGAAGGGCTGATGACTTTGGTGTTTTTAAGGTTCCTGCACTGATATTTCGACAAGGATGATAATTCTGCACACTCTCACACCCAACCCTCTAAACACGAATCACCAACTTCCCAAGCCCTCCCTTGCTAATGCGAACCTTCTCACAAGCCTCCCTCACCTCCTCCAAATTATCCAAACTCACCGCTGTAAAGATCGGCTTGACCTTTCCCTGCGCAACCATATCCGCCACGACCTTCATGTCCTCCTGAATACCTGGATCTCCCGATAAAAACTCATACTTGATGTTGGTGCCGCGCAGTTTCCACGTATACCACAGCTGCAGAAAGTTGATGATCCAACCAAGCCAGACTGGGAACAGTTTCGGACCCAGTGTCTCCAGGATTACATCGCTCCTGGGTAGACTGGCGATGCTCATGAGAATGCCCTGTGGCTTGAGAAGAGCTATGCACTCGTTAAAAGTTGAGAACTGTGTGTTCAGCGCGAAGTCAACTGTGCCACTGCCGATGAGCTTGACTACATCTTGCGTTTTGTAATCACATAGCTGGTTGATCATGCCGGGAAGATACTCCTCCACAAGCTTTATCTTAGGCGTAGAAACAGTCGAAATGATCTTCTCCGCGCCGAAATAGTTCCGGGCAACTTGGATCATCGTAGAGCCAGACGCGCTGAGAGCAGCGGGTATATAGACCGTCTGTCCCGCCAGACTATTTCTGCCTTGGAGTTGCAGTCCACGCCTAATGGTCTGATAGGCAGTCGCTGTCAGGCTAGGAATAGAAGCCGCCTCCTCGAAAGAGACAGTTTCTGGTTTCTGGTGGAGAAATCTGGCTTCTGTGACTGTGTACTCTGAACCCCATGCCGCTGGAGGCCGAGAGAAGACGGGTTTCTCGAGTTCCGCCCCGTACACTGCATCGCCGACTTTGAAGTCTGTGACGGCAGACCCAATAGCGATGACTACTCCAGATCCTTCGACGCCGATGGGGAAGGGGTATTTTCTAGCTTGTGTAAGTCTCTGGTACGCTTTGATAGTACTGGGCTGACTTACACGCTATGCAGTATGGCCAACATCCCAGATGCAAACTGCGTGTCCCCAGTATTAATTGCAACAGCTTTCATGCGAAGTAGTAAATCATTAGGCTTGGTGATTGTGGGCATGGGCAAGTCCCTGATCTCGTACTCAGCCGGAAGACACTTCTTCGGCGCAACGAGGGATCGAGTAGTGGACGGTAGTTTCGGCATGTTGATGTTTTGAGGGCCTTGCTGGATACTTACTTCTAGTATCTTTTGTATTTCTAGTAATGTGAATGGCGAGCCTCCTCTCCTTTTATCTACACTCAGAATTGTACTCCGGCGGCGGAGTCGGTGTCTCGGCGGTCGTGATGGGGTCGTTCGGGGGATCCACCGAAACCGCCGAACTCCACCGCCGATGAAGCTTTGGTGTCCCCTAACTAGCCCAAGCGCCTCGACTTGCGGACTTTGCTTGGTTGGGCAATCAAACCACGGAGACTCAGATCCTCAGATGAACACAGAAGAGTTGGGAAGGAGGGTACCCCCTAATTCCATATCATTAACAAAAACCCAAGGATTTCCTTCTATTCCAGATGGCTCCTGTCCAGCTAAAGTTAGTTCGAAGATCATGTAACCCTGCCACTAAGGTCGTCTCGAAAGGAAAACGTGTGTCAACTCAGGATCAATGATACTACAGAACCGTATGAGTAATAAGTCTTCGTCCGTATATAGCGCGGTGTTGCTGTTCTTGTGGCGGATGGCAAAGATGAAAGAATGTCTTGCGGATCTCTGGCACACGCCATGCCAAGTACATTTTTATCATCTCCTGAAGCGACCATAGCCACCGTACATCTGATCTCGTCGTCCCTGGCGATATCCATGCCATCGTGAATAGCTCGACTCGTCTAAACCAAAAATTAGTCCCAAATCAAAAGTCAGAGAGGCGAATTCAACATACCTCGCTCACGGCTGATGCCAAGTTGGTCTGCAACATTAACATAGCCTTCGTCCATATCACCCTTGTCTTTCTGAACTTTCGCCACAAGTTTCTCATCCCCCTTCCAGATGCTGCGACACATCGGGCAAGTAACATTCCCTGAACCACGCTTGGTCTGCGCCCACATCCTGAAACACTCTTCGTGGATATTTTGACCACAAGCTGCGGCACACCACACGATAGACTCTTTTTTCTTCTCATCAAGCTCACAATAGCAGATGGGACAGTCGCCTACGATGGGCTTGCGCTTGTCGGATTCGCCATGTCCCGGGGCTGAGATGGGAGGTGCTGAAGCAAATACAGAGCAAAGCTCAGTGCTGAGTAGTGCAAGCTGGTACACGAGCTCAAAGGGAGCATTAAGAACTTGTTTCATTACCTGCAAAAATGGTCAGTGACTTCTCGAGGTGAAAAGTGTGATACTTACGTAGAGGATATGCTTGCACTGGTGTCCCTTCTTATTGTGGGGACAAGTACATCGAGGCTGCTTCCCAATGTGAACAGTGTAGATATTGCCAGTCGACCCAGTCATCTCAACGTCCTCCTCGGGACAATCCTGAGTACCGCCTCTGGCGCGATTGAGAACATAAAAGCGTTGGGAAAGAGCACGGTCATAAACCTCTTGGAAAGACCGGGGTGGATGAGGCCTGAATCTGCGCAATCTCTTCTCTTCCTTTTCGGTTTTCTGCTTCTTCACTTTCTTTTCTTTTTCTATCTGACACGACATACCTTCCGGTGTCAAACCATCTGTTTTGCGCTTCATTGATGGAGGCGTAAGGGCTTTATAGGTTAAGTTGCCAGGGTTCTGGAATGTCTGACCCGTGCTATGAGTCTTAGTTGGAGTATGCGAAACTTCTTTTTGACGTGTTGTGAAGTTTTCAGCAGCATTTGACCACCGACTTGTCGACGGCTGAGCATTAGTTGAACCCATGTAGAAAGGATTGGATTTCCTGAGATGATTTAAATGTAATGACGATGGCGAGGGCAAAAAGACTTTGGGATGAGTTACCTCCAGGGTATGAAACTTCCCTCAGTATCAGTGGCGTCACGACTACGCCAAGTCACGTGCCGTTCATCCTGAGTTGCTTTTATGAATGACAGGAAAGGAGCCGTTGAACGACTCCTGATCTTCGTTGTCCATTCGCAGCACGTTTCATAATAAGTGGCTTGGCGTTTCCCAATGCTGTATAAATGATAGAGTGCTGTTAGTTGGCTACTATCACTCGAGCATTACCCTTGGCCACCGGTTGTTTCCACATATTCACTAGCAAATATAGGCGCGTTAATTTTGAAAGGAAGTGCACTTTGGCATTATCTTCATCCTATCTTCTTCATCCACTGATCCTGCTCTTTTGCCTGGCCTCATACCACTCATGATAGCCTAAAAAACCCAGCCAAACGCCCCGAAGCAAAGGGCTAACCCGCCCCTGTTCGCCTGAGGGAGCATTGATGCCCCACCGTAATGCGCCCCGTATACAAAGAAAATAACAAAAGAAACCGAAAGGCATGTTGATGTTGGTTTACAGGCTATGCCACGAAGTGGGCTGCCACTTTAGAATGGTTCAACGCCGAGTCTATGCTATGGCTGTCAAAGGTATATAGTATTAGACGTGAAGGGAATATTGGTGTGTGGCCGTAAGATCATCGAAGTGATAGTATCATGGAGGTCGTGTGGTTGTTGAGGGCCGTGGTACTGTCATCGAGGTATTCGGGTGAGTCGTAGTAAATCGCGAGCGTGGGTATTATGTGGTTTGGCCCGGTAATGAGGTGATGCCGGCTGACTGTGACAGTTGTCGAACAGCGATGGTTGGTGCAGCCTTGACGCAATGCGGGAGAAAGTGTCGCAAAATAGATGCGCTCAGCATTCAGGGCAAAGGTCGTCGGTGGCTAGGATCACGAGGCTGCTGATATCGGCTGTGAGATTGTTGCTGCTGGGCAGTCAACCACTCAGTAGATCCTGTTTGTCGACCAGGTTGCTCAGCAGGCAACTTGGTATCGCTTCCGGTTGCTGTATGGTTTGATCCACCGGGGGATCCGGGAACAAGGTCGGTAACAGCTTGCGCAATCGAAGCTACAACATAGCCTCGAAGCTCGTTGTCTTCTCTGCTGTCTTCCTTCTCCAATCGGAAACGGTCGTCCTTGTTCATATTGGATCGACGCATGTTCTTGATCTCTTGCATAACGTAGAGCAAAACCTCTTCGGGACATCGGTTGCGCTCAACAGCGTGTTGATTCTTGCGCACATATCGGCGGGTGACGTCGGTAGCACCATCGATAGAAAATGCTATGCAGTAAGACATCTTCTTACCCCAGCCCTCGGCATATAGACGTGGGTTATCCCATGCTTCCTCGCAAGCGTCCACGTGAACCCATCGCTTCTGGTGGTCTGAATACACTTCAGTCCAAACATGGTCTTCGGCATTCCAGACCCAGCGAACGCGACCACCAACAGCTCGGCAAAGCATACTGAAACAGTTGGCCCATTCGCCCACACGACCTCGTCGAGTTTGCAGTAATCGCCAGACATCACCATAACGAGGGAAGCGTTCATAAGCTCCGCAGTGTTGAGCGGAGCATCGATATAACTCGACTCGAAGGGCACCGCAAGCGCTCTCTTCTGGTGATGGAGCAGTCATACCTTGAGCGATAGTGGGAGATAGGCAGACAGGACAGGGTGGGTTGTTGACCCAGGTAAAGAATGATCGCTTAAACCATCTATCAATTGTCAGTCAATTCGTCCGAATGAGGGGATCGGATAAAAGATGACATACCTTAATAATGCCCGGATGACGCAGTCTTGATAGCCCCATTCAGGTCTTCTGCCATCACCCATGCTCTCAGCTTGAGCTTGTAAAACCTGTGTCTCTTCCTCGGCTTCGCCATAGATACGGTCCAATGGGATAGTCTGCAATGCCTCATCCAACAAGCCTGGGTTTTCGTATTTCGTTGGTGTTAATGATAAACTGATGAGAAGGTTTCTGAATTTTTGAGAATCACGGTCGCCAGCAGCAGGAGGAGTCGGGATCTTAGGAAGGTGTCGCAGGGCGGAATAGGAGGGAGGAGTAGGTCCTTGGGATGCCGAAGGCCCATCGCTAGGGAAAGGCGAGCTTCGCAGGCGCGGGGACTGTTCTCCCAGGCTTGGAGAGCCTTGTCGAGATGAGGCCCGTAGATCATTCATACGCTTGTCTCGCAACAAGCCCTCGAACTGGACACGAAGGTCTCGCGCCCACTCCTCGCCATATTCGCCCGCAGGCGTGCGTTGGCCCGCCATGTCGAAAAGAGGATTGACTTGGAAAGTGGATAGTCCGTCGATATAGTTGATGATGTAGTTACGGGATAGTATCGATGGTGTCGCTGCCCAGATAAGTGACTGGGTTAGAGACGAGATGGTTCAATTGTTGATATCTACGAGGTCCCAAACAACCTCGTGAGGAGCGAAATGTGTCGTAATATTGATCGTAAATTGTCGTCGTCAGCAACTAGATACGTGTCGGTAGGGCTGATTGCCACTTGGACACGCGTTGTTCTAGATGCTTGATTCTTCGGTCCTACGTGTAGACCTATTGGCTTTTGCCTCAGGTGCTATCGCTGTCTGAATCGGCGATGACTAAGGTAGCCAGCCAAAAAAATCGATGCTTTTCAGTCGTCGTGAATAATTACGGGCGACTACTCGTTGGTCATGAAATAATGTTGAGTCGCTTCTTCGTCGTCGCCGTGGGTGAGGTTAAAGGAGAGGAGTTGACGGCTCGCGAATGGCGAAAGCTGATGGCCGCTGTAGGTAAGAGAGACAGCACAAAAGAGGAGAGGCAGGAGCAAGAGCAGGCGGCGATGAGAATCGAGGGTGGACCAGGGGAATAAAGAGACGGGGTGTCTCGGGAGGGTGTGCGTCTGGTTCGCTCTTGCCCACTCTAGGTCAGAGCCTACGATGCCAGTTTACGCGTCAGCAGCGAGCGCCACGGCCAATGAGGCAGCCGTACGACGCTTGAGGTGGAGACTACCGGGCGCAGGGGCATGTACCGGTACAGCTGCCTCGTACTTTGCTCCGGGCTGTTCAAGGAATTGTCCTGCTGGAAAACGGCCACTGAGCCTTGTAAGGACCGGGATCGAGGATCGATTGGCTTGACAGGACTGAACTGAATGGCTGCTCAGTGCTTGGACGGCATTTGTGGGCTCCGGTGTATTGTTATTTAATATCACGGCCTGCGAAGCCTACGAATGTTTGTGCGCGTCGCTATCTCGAACGAAGACATACGCCTTCAGAGACAAGTAATCCTCTTTTCAGAGCCGAAATTGAATGAAAATGGGTCAAACGATCAAGTCTACGCAACAAGATTCATCATCAAGAGGCGAACCTAAAGAGCCAATCTCAGCAGCTCAGGCACTACAGCGCACGGGGGTACGTAGACTTTTCTGTGATACACCTCTAATTTGCGTGCGTACACTTTTATGGCGACCTGGGAACGCCGAAGAGCAAAGTGGCGTCTGGCCTAGAACCTCGTCATCAGCGAATTAGCAAGCGTCAGCTCCTTTGTCTGTGCTACTCGATAAGTCAGATGGAGAAATGAACGACAAAAGAGGCAACAGGAAATATGGGAATGTCGACGAGAATAATGGGAAACGGGAAATGAGCGACAATCGTGTGAAGCCTCTAACGCAACCCAGCAGTTGATAAGCGCGGGGAAGAAACCGTCAGCTCGTGTCAAAAAAGCATTGATTCAAATGTAGTGGGCTACGGGCCAGGGAAACATCTCGAGGCTGCTAACGACCGCTGCAGTTTTCTGCGAGTCACTCGGCCCTGGACCTGGGAGAACAAGTACCGGTACTTCCACGGAAACGTGCCCCTCGTCGTGGTGGGCGATGACGAGGCAGTGGTGAGGTCTCTAAGAGGGAAATGGTCGTGGCACAGCCCGCAACTGAGCCACGCTGTCCGCGATCCTTTCGCATCTTGATGTACAAGAGTTGCGCACTGCCGCGCAATATAGTGATAATGTACCATAATTAATTGCCAGCGCTTATTGTTTTACAGACGTAGGCCTCTAAGGCATTCTGTTTCTGTCTCTTGATGCTCACTAGCCACAGCGCATCTGGTTCGTGGCGGTGCTTTGCTATTTGCTATTTCCAGTTCCACGAGGCCCACTTTGACTCGCGGCCTCTTGTCCCTTGTAATTCCAGTGCCTCCATCGACTTGCATCACAACCCACCTGAATGTTTGGTTCCGTTTCAACACTACCACGTGAGGAAATCGAAATTTGAGCGCGAGGTATCTCCGAAATACAGAGCTCAAGGCTCACGCGTGAAGTCAACAGTTGGGGACTCGTACTTACTATTCTTACTTGAGTATAGACGAGACAATATTTGCAGCACACCGACAACAAAAAAAGATAATCAGCAACTCCACAGCGATCTGCAAACATCTGTCTCTCCTCTCCGGTCAGCATTTAACCTGATCTAGCTGATGCCCTCAAGTTGTTTGAGCTCGAGTCATGTCAACTATCCTGGGTGAACACTTGGTAGATAGAGACGGGCTGGGCACCTTGGAAAGAAGCTTAACTGGCTTTGGCGTATGCATCGCGTGCGCTTGCCCCTGGAAAAGCGGCCTCGACCAATCCCAGCATGCCATTTGACACCACACACCAAGTATTAATAGCAGGAGAGGTATCACTGGAATCTTTGTGCCCTACGGAGGTAGGACAGATAGTAATTCATTAGTAACAAGAGCTGCTGTTTGGTAACGAGTTCTGCTCCAAGTCCAAACTTTGGCTGTATATCCTTTCTTATCCATCAGCTTGTGAAGTTTATTGTCATACGCTCAATTATATGCTTACCTGGCAACGTTACTTGAACCACCATAACCCTGCGTCCCTAGGCCATCTTGGCAGCGGAACGCTCAGAGCGTCGCGTTGACAATTTATCACAGGGGGATCGAATCGGATCCGAGTTCAACCACGTCTCTCTCCGTTTTCCCATTCCCATTCCCTTCCCATTTCAATTACGTTACCAGTTGGTTTATGTTACAACCGCCAGCTGCGATCTGCTCAGCTCTGGACACCGTTTTCCACAATCGCCCAACACTGACACCCAATCGTCAATCGGACTGCGACTCTGAGCCTTGCACTCAATCACCGCCAATCATTCTCAGTTGTGGGTTGCCGATCTTTGTTGCGCTTACGACCGGGGCGTGTCGACTAAGACACTGCTAAAGGCCGCGTCATCTGGACGCTCCATGACATTAGCTTGCGTGCGTCCATACACGCAAACATCACATAACTCGACTCTCAGAAAGAGCCTACGCAACGTGATCTTCCTCAATTGCCACCTCCTGAATCAGCGATATCTCAAAGCAATTTCGGTGTGTTGTAATTGCTTGATGCCCCTTCTACTCTTGTGGTGCTGTCTGCATGGACCGTTTGATAGACCCTGCCGAGAAGACGTCAACCGCCAGATCGGATTACCAGGCTAAGCATTTCACTATGTAGTTTGTGCTACGTACGCTCTTTATGAGGTGACTTCAAGTGTGGTCCCAGGCTGATCTCTAAATCACTGCATTCATATACAGAGATAACCAGAGGCCGTCCTCGTTATCAGCTCAGCTTTTCGTTTGTTTAAAAACCCTATTGGCGGTTTAGACGGATCATCCCTAGGGTCAACTCAGACTTTGATGTGGTTAACGATCTCTTCCTTCTCTGAGAACTTCGAGACATAAGCATGACGAAGCAAGGACTGGGGACTGCGTGAGCCCCGATACGTACACGTTTAAGGACTCATGGTCACAGTCAAGTGACCAGTCATTCATCAGATATACTACTACGTAGTATGAATCGAGTGGGTTCGGATGAAGTTCATGGCTCAGGGATGTTCGTATCTCAACGTCAATCTATCCAAAACCATGTCACGGAGCATCATACCGTTTAATCCGGACTGCCACTTCTCCGATGGACACTACCATCTACCTTAAGATATACGTCCGTGGACTCGTACATGAAGCTATTCCCGCAGTGCGCCCTAATATCTCGCCAGGCTGATGCTCATGGTCCTTCTGATGGCCGTGGACGCGCGTTCCATGGCGGGTACTGGGTCTCGTTAAAGTCTAGACGGTTTCGGTAAGCTGTGCAAAATTTTAGTATAGGAGATGGATGATCTGTACCCTGGTTGGTGTCCGTTGTTTTTAATCATCTAAGTCTGGAAACCCCTCAGGTTGTATTGAGTGTTCTTGAGAGATTTGGTTCCAGCCTTGAAAGTCGTCTGATATCATGACACTCTATACGTGAGATCTGATACGCGAGACATTTCCAGCCTTGTGAAACACTGACAGGGACATCATCTGGGGAATGGCAAGGAGTGCATGAATGACCATACGAAAATTTGCCGAGGAAAGCTGCTGTGTAATTACAAAGCCTTCATGGTCACCACCCAGACATGGGTATATGTATGCCACAGAAAGCAGATATCCCAAGAATTTGATTCGATAGCCCGTACATACGTAGCCGGTATAAAAACCCATATCTACAAACCAGCATCATGCTTTTGAGTCCAGACCCTTTGAAAATCTATCATCCTTGTAAACACATCCAACATGCTTCTCCACGATTCAGAATCGAGACAACCTTTTCATCCACTCTCTACAGCCACACCCGCATGCTCCATTACCTCCTCCACTGCTCGACGCTGAAGTAGCTCTCGGGCATGTCTACATCCCATGTTGGCCTCTCTACCAAGGCAATCTCGAGGGGCTGATCTCCCGTGCTGAGGGGCACGACACCGAAGATAGGTCGGTACTTGAAAGTCATCCACCAGCCCTTGCGTTCACCGCCAGTCTCGGCAACCTCAAGGTCTTTGCCCACTTCACGACGGTTCCGTAGCTGGGCCAGTTCACCTTCGGGCTGATCCGCCTCATCGTCACTATTGGCATCCTCGGGTCGCGGGGCGTCTTCCATATCAACGTCTTCCCACTGACCAGCCGTGTGCTTACGAACCAGCGAGGGCGCAAGAGCACCTTGCTCCATTCTGCCTCCGGCTCCGGTAGAGGGTCCTATCCTCTTGCGCTTGAGGTTCTGCTTGCCTGGAGTAGCTGTAGGATCACTGAGTTCGCCCTCTAGTGGCTTAGGTAGGTCTTGGGCCAAGTCGAGCATGAGAAGGAACGAGACACCGTAGATCCAAGCACGAGAGCCCTGCCAGAAGACACCTTTGGCGAGGTCAAGGAGATCTTGCACGGGGGCGGGCAGGTCCTTTCGGACATGACGACGCGACCAGGGGGTCAGGGAGCCTTGGAGAGGGTGGAAAGTAAGCAGGTTCCACGACGACGTGATTGCGAGGAGGGTGTAGTCGTCAACGTGGTCAGGTGAGCCATTTGTTCCATCGAGAGATCCTCGGGGAGAAGTCTTGGCTCGGGGGACGTCGGCCGAGAATGACAGAACAGTAGCAGCAGAAGGTAGTTTGGGCAGTAGTTTGGCACTAGGGTTGCGAATCCACTTCTCAATGTTCTGCGATGGCTCCTCTTCCTCATCTGAAGAGTCACTCTCGCTTGATGATGACGCGTCATCTTCTGACTTGTTCTTGTCTCCATCGCTCAAAATCCAGGTGTCGATGTAGCCGGCGAGGTCAGATGCCGCAAGCATCTTGGAGTCTGAAGAGAAGGCGATCTGTGTAACGGTCCTTTCGTAGGTTCCTAATCCTCCGTTGAGGATATGGCGCGGAATTTGGCGTCGCAGACGTGTAAGCCGTTGTACTTGCGGCGAGAAGACGAGTGAAGTTCGGGGAGTGACAGGGTCGAGTGCACCCACGACAACGCGGGAGCCTTCTTGGACTGCGCAGAGCCACTGTGCGTTGGGTGAAAGCTGAACCTTTATGGCGCCCACACCTGCAAGCCTCTTGGGAAGGTCGGCGGAAGCGACCTTGACATCGGATGGCTTGACAGGATCTTGGTGTTCTAATCTGAAGGCTTTGACATCGATGGCAGTAGATACGATCAGAAGCGAACCCTCATCGTCGATAGTGGCTGAAGTAATATTCGAATCTCCTTTGACGACGATCGTCTTGAGTAGCTTGCGGTTCTGGTTCACGTCGACATCGTCGCCTCCAGCGTTGAACATATCGGTGGCTGACTTCTGGAGAAGCCAGATGTGAACTTCTCTATCCCACCAGCTGACGACGAAGCGAGCCTTTGGCGCACTTAGTAGAGGAGCCTGCTGAGGCAAGCTGGACATCATACGATGGTTCTCGCGTCCCATCTCCTTCAGGGGAATGACAACGGGGTTAGCATCGGGACCTGGGTTCGAGTTAGCTATGACTTTATGATAAGAAGGGTTGATCTAACCTCCAGAAACAACGACGCTGATTTTGCCACTTTCGAAAGACGCCATGGACTTGACATCGTGATCATGATATCTCCGTCCCCAAACTTTGCTCCATCGTGATCCTGCGCCATTGTTTTGTTTGTAGAGAATTGTTCGTCGGTCCATACCACCGCTAAGGATTGATGTGCCATCAGCACTTATCGCAAGACTGAGGACATCTTGCTTATGGCTTTGCATTCGTTGCGTTTGAGTGTATGTCTTGCCTTCCCAGATGCAAACTTGACCGGTTGAATCGCCCGAGACAATGTTGCCATTTGGCAGACATTTGAGAGACCAGACGATGATGTCCTTAGATCCGCCCACGAGGTCAGAGCCAAGTGTCATCCTGCGCAACATGTGGCCCTTTGTGATATCGTACGCTCGAATCGTGCTATCGGAACAGCCAACAATGGCAACCTTGCGCGACTGGAAGGTAATGCTGACCATCTGGGCCTTCTTGGTCGGCGATCGCAACAGAACTCGCTGGAATCGGAGATCATCGTCCTCGATCGAGTACATGACAAGCTCGCCATCGATCGTGCCGGCGACAAGTTTGGTAGAGTCCTGAGAATCGACGCCGAGTCCAACCTTGTCGGCTCCAGCAGGCTGAGCAGCCATGCACCAGATATCACCATGTTGACCGCTAGCGTGCCTCTTTGGCCTTCCTGTCACGAGGTCCCATTCAGTAACCGTAGATGTGTAACCTATGCTGAACAGTCGCGATTTTCCGGCCACAACGCGTCCATCACCGAGGTCCTGGTCCGGCTCGTTGACCCAGACAAGCCCGTCGACACTTCGATCTTTACCGCCAGGAATGATGAGCTCCTGGTTCCAAGAGCCATTCGTGGGGTTCCAGATCTCGATATCGCCATTGGCGCGTCCAATAGCAAGCCGTGCGAGCGTGGCTTGTAAAGCCGAGCGTGTCTTGGGGTGAGAGAAGGCGATGGCGTTGATGGCAGACGGCTTGTAGGGAACGAATCGGCAACGATGAATGTCCATTATGACGGCGGAGGTCGGGCTCTGAAGACGAGTCCTCAGTCGCGTAATGTTTCGCAATTAGGTATTAACTTGTTGGGTGCCAGAAATCGTGTTGAAGTGGTTGCGCGGATCGAAAAAAAGACTGTAAACCTGCTGTGTAGCCAGGCGTAGAGATCCAGTTCAGGAAGAAAAATCCTAGCCTCGCAGACTTGCCCAAATTTTTTTCTTTGCAGGAGGGATAAGGTGTGGTCATAGCGCTTCTAGTGCCCCGCCTTCTCCACCCATAGCAGCCGCGACCAACCCCTCACCTTCCTCCAGCGCGTGCCCCTCTGCTTCTTCTTCTCAGGCGGGTTCTATTCTGGGTCTCTTCTGAATGCGTCACACATTTCCGTCGTTTTTGGGCCCTCTTTCTTGACTCAACGAAACATCGGAAACGTGCGAACGTCTCAGCATTCAGCCCCGCGATATCATATGGTTATACCTCGCCTGCCACCTCTGTTCCTGTCCTTTCAGCACAGAGCATAACCCATCAATAATCCACACACGTTGCTATCCAGTGCCGTTATTCACAACCCCCCGAACTCGATCTCCGCATCCCCGAACTCGGCTCTCCAAGTCCCCAAAACTCCAAGACCCCAAATACCAATCCGATATCTTCCTCGTCTGAATACCATCGTTGTTACACCACACGCATTCACACGTACACGATCACTGCCATGGATTTCAACAGCTCTTCGCCCTACCCTGAGGGCGTCATCTCCTTCCTCGATACCGATCTGTACAAGTTGACGATGCAATGCGCAGTCTTTAAGTTCTTTAAAGATGTCCCTGTGACGTATGCTTATACTAACCGAACTCCGGACAAGAAGCTGTCGCGAACCGCTTTCAAGTGGCTCGAAGAACAGATTCGAAGTAAGATACTACTTGGATGTTGGTGGGGTATGATTTGAGACTGACCTTGATGTCCAGAGCTTGGAAATATCTCCCTCTCCACCGACGAATACCTGTTTCTTAAGAAGCACTGTGACTACCTCTCTGATGACTATCTCAAGTTTCTTCAGGAGTTTCGGCTGAGTCCCCGAGAGCAAGTTGTTGCATCATTCACTCCTGTTGGCGAGGACAATGGAGATGACTCGATTGTTGGCGACGTCGACATTCAGATCAAGGGCACTTGGGTCGAAACAATTCTCTACGAGATTCCGATACTTGCACTGACATCTGAGGCGTACTTCAAGTTCATGGACACAGACTGGAACTATGAAGGCCAGGAGAAACAGGCATTTGAGAAGGGGCTAAAGTTGTTGGAGGCGGGGTGCATTACATCCGAGTTTGGTACACGAAGACGCCGCGACTACCACACTCAGGCCTTGGTATTCCGAGGGTTGGTCCAGGCTTCCAAGGAGGCGGAGAAGAAGGGGTTCCCAGGCAAGCTTTCCGGAACCAGTAATGTCCATCTGGCCATGCGCTTCAACATACCTCCTGTTGGAACAGTTGCCCACGAGTGGTTCATGGGGGTTGCTGCTATCATCGGCGACTACAAACAAGCCACCGAGGTTGCACTGCGGCATTGGGTGGCCTGCTTTGGCAACAAGCTTGCCATTGCCTTGACCGACACTTTTGGAACCCAGGAATTCTTGCGCGCCTTCACTCAGCCCGTGCAGACTATCGAAGGCGGCTTTTCTGCGGAGACATTCAAGAAGGCCGATGGAACCATGAAGACTTATGCCGAGACCTTTTCTGGAATTCGACAAGATTCT
The DNA here is from genome assembly GCA_012977755.1 of Fusarium nurragi. Classification (NCBI taxonomy): domain Eukaryota; kingdom Fungi; phylum Ascomycota; class Sordariomycetes; order Hypocreales; family Nectriaceae; genus Fusarium; species Fusarium nurragi. The sequence continues at coordinate 30,483 of JAALXI010000279.1, read as the reverse complement.
GGTGACCCTGCAGAATACACCAAGTGGATGAGAGATTTCTACGATAAGCAGGGCATAACCGACAAGAAGGTCATTGTCTTCTCCGACTCCTTGAACATTGAAAGATGTCTGGAGTATAAGAAGATCGCGGAAGAACTTGGTTTCCAACCTACCTTTGGTGTGGGAACATACCTTACCAATGACTTTATTCACCTAAAGACGGGCACCAAGTCTGTTCCTCTGAACATTGTCATCAAGATTAGCTCAGCGGCAGGCCGACCAGCTGTCAAGATCAGGTAAGTTCTCTCTGTTGGGGTAGTTGATAGCCCATTCTAACTTGGAATAGTGACAATGCTGGAAAGAACACGGGCGACAGAGACACCGTTGAGATGGTTAAGAAAGAGCTTGGATATGTCGAGCGCGAATGGAAAGAGGGAGACGAAACCTCGCGTTGGGGAAAGGAGTAGATGCAAAGGATAGACTAAGATACCAAGGCAACATGCTGTCATTTGATTGTGAGAAGACAGGATATTCTGCCATATGAGCATCAGAGAAAAGACGGAAACAGGGCGCAAGCTTCAGGCATGGGGGGCGTATTAGCCTTTCTGTGATACTAGTTTAGACTCGACTGCTGCTCAAGTGAAAATAAGTGTATTGAACTGAGTGGGGTATATCTGGCTGTTGAAGAAGCTGAGTAAGTGGTGAATCTAAATCTGGAACTATATACCGCTTATATGAACACTATTTGCACAAGTCACCCATGGACGAAATCACTCTTCCTGTATAACCTCGACGATAGGCGCTAGATCAACTTCTTTTCTTGCCCAAGTGATACACTCTCTCCATTCAGGCATACTCATAATCTCACACCCAGGTTCAGGCACCCATAAAAGCTCCGATACCTCATCCACCATCTTCTTACCGAACGTTCCAACCCACCAAGCAAACTTGCCAAGCGTGTTGAGCTGTACGCCCCAGTACACCATGAGAAGTAAAGCCACTGGATCCGAACTCTTGAGCGCTAGACCAAAGTCTCTTCCTGCCAGCGCAGGGAATCCTATGGCTACTCCCTTGTAGACATCCTTTGAGTCTTGCACAAAGCATGCCTGCATAGCTGAGACACTGGCGCGGTATGAGCGGATACGAGAATTTGCCTCGGACTTATCATCGGGACTGGAGGCAGTGGAGGCAGAAGGGACCTCGCATGCTTTGTTGATGATAATGGATAGACGTTCCAAAGCCTCTTCCGTGTCCTTGCTCAAAGACGAAGGTGTCTCATCTTGAAGCTGTGTTCTCAGCATCAAAGACTCTGTAGATCGTGATAAAGCTCCTGATATTAAAGCATCAAAGTGTTGATTGGCAATAGAAGCATTCCCCATGAGTAGCTCCCACAGCGTCACCATGCGATCAAGAACGCCCTCCTGCAGCTCCTCAAACGCAGTGCACTGCCCAAGAGCCATATTGACAGAGACAGCGAGGAAGGAAAACATGAAGATCTTCTGCGCATTCTCAGCGGTTACGTTCTCAAGCTGTGCTCGAAACGAACGACTCGCTTTATCGTAGTATTCCACCGCCAATTTCGCATAGTACGTTGCGTGATCGTCTTCTACGATGACAGCGCCGCCGCAAAGAGCAACTTCGAGGGCGGAAAAGGCAAATATGCCTTGGAGGAGATACTCGTGTTTCAGGGCCCAGCGAGCCATATCTGCCTGCAGCCACTCTTCGTCCTCTGGGATGCTGGCGAGACTCTTGTAAGTGGATGTTGACCAACGATGCATGAGCTCCAGCTCTATACGGCGTCTTGTCTCTGTTGCTGGGAGCTGAGTGGGAGGTTCGGCGAGATATGAGCAGCCTTCGAGGTTGCGGGTGAGACAGTGGGCACAGGGAGGGCCTTGTTCGTCACACTGACATTGTTAGTGAGTTCAATGAGGATCTGCGAGGGTGAATTGATGTACTTTTACATGTCTCTTCTTGCAGTTTCGACAACCTCGCCGAGACTTGTTGTGACTTCTTCGTTTCATCATATTGGACATTGTACTGATTGAGTTGAGCGATCACAAACCAGGTCTATGTGTATGGGTGGCTATACAAAGGTAATATTACAAGCATGTATTATAAGATTGAGTGATTCGGTTATCATGCTGAGAGTGATCAAGATGAGGTAAATACGAGTTGGTTAACAGCTGAAACATATCTAGCGATGTGGCTGTGCTTACCTGGTTCCCCACGGATTTGAACATAAAATCAGCGAACGAGATTCAGCTAGGCCATCCATGGATACTTGCCTCAATTCATCAACACATGTTTTCGCGGAAATCCTAGGCGAACATCGGTTGAGAGAGTTTATTATAATGCGATATCATGCCCAGGTAAAATCCGATTATTGATCTTATCATAAAACTTATTATCTAGGTCATTTTTGTGCTATTTCTATACATTTCATTGGCTGGTATGACACCATCTCTGTGTGTTTGTGAATATCCCTGCACACATCAGACCTTCAAGTATCGTACCCAGCAGCCCACCAGCGACAACCCCAGCAGTCTCACCAACCCCTACAACCTGCAAATTAAACTCCAGGTTGATCCCAGATTCAACGGTCTTTTCTTCCAGGACCCTATCGAAAACGATCATGTACACCGCTCCTCCACCAAGACCAGCGCCAAAAGCGAGTAGTCCCATAAGAATCTGCGTCGAGAATACGAGGAGGACCGAGTTTGCAAGTAAGACGAGAGTGGCTATGCCTAGAATTACAAAAGCAGCCCTGGTGCTGACTGGTCGAAAAAGTAGAGTATGAGTTCTGGAGATAAAGTTTCCCAGCTGAAAAGCAAGACCGTAGGTGGTGAAGTAGGAAAAGAACGACGCAGCTAACGCGGGAAGAGGCAAAGCCCGTGAGATGCCAGGGTACGCAAGAGCCTGTACTGCAAATGCTCCGAACAAAGGCATCATGAATGGTCGTACCATGGATTTCGTGAGGTGAATTCGGTTTCTGGTGCTCAACATCCGCGAAAGCTGAGGAATCGGATCCTGAAGTAGAGTTGAGGCATCCTCCATATCCTCATCGGCCTTAGACAGGTCCTGTCGTGCCTGAGGATAGTTGACAGGTGCTCCTGGGAGAACGACAAAGAATGCCACAAGCATAGCGCCCGTAAGAGCATAAATGCAGTCAATAAAGTCCCGCAAGAAAGACTGCAGCCAAACGGTCAGAACAAAAGGCAAGACTGCGCAAAACACAGTGCCAGCGCCAACACCGGCACCCCATCCAGCGAGGCCAACACGGCCGTAATACCGCATCATTCCCAGAAACGATACCTCCATTGCAGCGGCTGACACGGACGCAAGTGCCGAGGTTAAGATGCGGACTGGTGGTGCGATGTTGGGCGGCGTGGTTTTTATGATCAGTGCCACTATGATCCAGCCTGCTCCGACAGTGAGAGGTCGCATCCAGTAAGGAACGCGATGGAGGATGTGAGGTATCAAGAGTTTGGTGAGTAGAGCAGGAAGAGTCTCGATGAGAAGGACAACCCAGCGTGGGTATGGGATGATGAGATAGTTTGCTGAATGTACGATGAATGGTACCATCACGTTGACGAGGCCTGAGAGTGGTCAGTAAGAGAGATCAAGGGAGAGCATAGATAGCATACCGAGTATCGCAAAGCCCAGATATGTTAGCATCGTGACACTCAAGTGTCGAGCACTCTTTGGAGCGTCCATGGTGTATAGTTTCCTCCCTGATTCCAGCCACAAACCAGTACAGCTCCCACGAAACGAGAAGAAAAGTATCAAGAAAAGACTAGAATACTATTGTTATAAACGTACGCGAGCTTAACTTGAACAGTTCGGCGGACACGAGGTTGGGCCTGGATCACCGATGTTTACGAGAAGTGCATTACGAATAACCCTTCTTATGAACCCCCATGTCAATCGTTCGCAGCCGCCCTCGCTCGACTCATCGCCGTCGTATCATGACGTGCAACATTGGATTGTTGGTGTTGGGAACGAAAGCCCTGTCGGGCCTCTTGTTAACCCACGTGGGGCTAAGTTACAGCGGGTGCTGGGGCCACGGTGGTGAACGATTGGCTGAAAACGTATTGACGGCTGTTAGTGGAGATGTGATGATCTGCGCTGCAGGGGTGCGATGTATGAGAAGTGCGAAGTAATAAGATAGATACCTGAATAGACTGAAGATAACCATTTTCTGAGGAAATTTGATTGGATTTAGGGATACTAACAAGAAGCTAGGACAATTCTTCATTAGATGGTTATGAGGCCCTCATGACAATTTTGTTCTTTGCTCCTGAAGATGACCGCATCACTTACACGACTCACATCAGCCTCTCCTCATAGCAATCAACCTGCGATGCTTTGTCAATGAGCTCGTCTTCAATCTCAAATCACCCGCTCTCCAGGATGAGAAGAGTTCCCGACGCCGATCCTGAAGATGCATCGTTCCCATCTGCCCAGTCAGCGGCACCAGTACTGTCGCTCTTGAAACCATCTTGGTTTATTCCTCGATGTTTCAAGAGCTTAAGATGGATCGTAATCACTTTGACGTTTATACTGATATCATGGGCGACATACATGGGAGCAGTAAGTTAGACGGACCACGCAACTTCCAGGCTCAACTAACACATCAGTTCACTCTGCCACTTGACCATGCTCTTCCCAACCGACAAAACTCACAGGTGCTCTCCCGCACCGATCTAGATAATCTTGCGGCCCCTCTCCGAGCCTCCAACCCAAGCACATCCCGCCGTCTACGTCTCTTCATGCCCGCCGACTCACCCCACATCAACCTCTGCAAGACTATCATGTCCGCGGTCGCAATGGGCTACCCCATGCCTATTCTCCTCAACTGGAAGCGCGAGTATAACCGGCCCTCGTGGCACTTTGCCGGCAGTCATATCGCCAAGCTCGAAAGTCTCCTGGGCGCTATAGAAGCCTTGCTCGAGGGAACAGACAGCGACGATGTGGGCGAGGATGATATCGCGGTGTTGGTAGATGCGTATGATATGTGGTTCCAGCTTCCGCCTTCTGTTCTACTCGAGCGTTATCATCGGCTTAATCGCGAGGCAGATGCTAGAGTGCGCAAGCAACGGGCGGACCTCAACATTGGGGCTGATTTCCCTATACCACCACCGCGACAGGATATAATCGTCACCACAGCAAAAGATTGTTTTCCGGATTTCTACTCTGGCTCCGATCCTCGCTATGAGCACTGGCCTATCTCGCCCATGCCAAAGGACATGTACGGCGAAGACACAGACAAGATCCCCTGGTCTTTCGATCCAGCGCGCAAGTATAGAAAGGTTCGGCCACGATGTGTCAACAGCGGTCTTATCATGGGCTCTATGGGCGCATTAAGGCAAGCTCTAAAACGCTCTAAGCACAAGATCGACTCGGTGGCTATGAGAGGCCGTCAGCTTTGGAGTGACCAGGCACTGATTGGCGAGGTTATCGGGGACCAGGAGATCTGGCGCGAGTGGATGAATCATCTCGGATCATCGTGGAACGGCTCTGTTGCTTTCAATGACAGAGATTCACTTGATCCTGGAGTTCGTGGCATTGCAGATGCAGCTCTCCTTGGCCAACGATTCGAATACGGCATTGGCTTGGACTACAACTTTACCACCGCTCCACCAACTTGTTCCTCTGAGGAAGATGGCTATTTCGTCCACCTTTCCAACAAGACCAACGTCCACGAAGAGTCCGAAAAAGCCGGTGTTGCAGGAGAAGTGCGCGTTCACGGTGTACCTCCTGAGTTGCTCAACGTCAACGACGCGCTCCTCTCTACGACGAACTGGGGCTCCATCCCTCTATACACCGATTTCTTCTTCGGCACAACCCCCGTAGCCATCCATCACAACGCCTACGTCGATGGCCTGAAAGGATGGAGACTCAAGAACTGGTGGGACAAGATGTGGTACTATCCCCAGCTACGACAACTCGTCACTCAGCGTCTAAAGCCAAGTGCCGATGCGCCCGTGCCGCTTGCAGAGCTCGATCACGAAGGAGCCAAGCTTGTGTACACGTCGCCTAGGGAAGATAAGGAGCATAGGAAGGCAAAGGTGTTCAGTCCCCTAAAACCAAGCTTCACGCCCATCGAGTGGGATGCTGTGTGTCAGAAACGTGGCCGCGGGGCGAATTGGTACGATGAGCTCTTCGGAGACAATAAGGGTCCTCTGGGTAAACAATAGCTCCTTGAATAAAGTCTCCGAAACTACAAATCCTTCTATCTAGCTTGAGCCACAGGCAGATGCCACCATCCCAGGAGCTCTTGGCGATTGTATCATGACCACCGAGCACGCATTACAAATCACGGCACGACTCAGACCTGAGCGCATCGCTGGGAATACAGTGCGGCACAAAGTCCGTCAAGGGGTGGGAAGCCACAGACCTCGCACTAACATAGCGGACGGGAACTATCTTAACCCTCTTCATGGTCCGTGTCAGACGCCATCGCTCAATCTAAATACAAGTTTAGAATTCCCCGCGATTGATAATCAGGGGTCGCTCAGTGACCGTCCGGGGAACTTTAATTCAGAGCTTCTTGTTGTGAGTGGCTTTTGGCCTCCAAACCTTTGGTCCGGGGCGGGCCTCTTGGCGAAGCAGCTTCCATGGACTCGGTGCAACGTTGGACAGATCATACGATTACTGGAAGATGTTTGTTGGTGGAGGTACTGAAACAACTGCACGTCAATTGGTTGAGAATAAGAGGAAGTAACATATTGTCAAGTTTTCATTCAGAGCAGGGCATGGCTGCGTTATCTCGTGTTCGTTACAGGCTAAGTAAAGAGTCCCAACCTGTCAACCAGGGTATACAATCACAAACGCCATTTTAATATAGGAGAAAAAGAAAAACACATCTGATAGGAACTCGAGGTCAATTCCCAAAAACTGCAGCTTCGATCGGCCAGGCATCATGCCGCCTCCTCTGATAGTCTCACAATCTCACAGAGACTCTTCACAAAGATAATGTCAACCTCCTGTGGCTCGGCATCCATTATCCTCTCTTCTCTGGTACCATCTTCAGCAATCATCCTGGCGGTAGCGACAAGTCGTGAGATGCAGCGGAGTAGACCTGACTCAATGTTCCGCGTCGCGTTGTCGTTGACAGTTGCCGTAGAAGTATCCTCCTTTCCAAAGCCAATGACTGTGAGGGGAGCGCTGAACTTTCTAGCAAACCGGCCAACGTTGGGTGTGTTATGCACCTGGGGCGTGGCAAGTCCAAGGAGCGAGGCAGCTTTCTTGGGGATATTTTCGCCTTGCGATTTTGAGTCCGAGGTCGACGCTCGTTGCCCAGATGGCTGGTTACGAGGGACCCGTGACACGTAGTTATAGGCCACGATGTGCGCGTACAGGGCGTCACAGATGTAGTCTGAGCATCCAGAAAACACATGTCTCAACGAGGCCCATGGCACTGGTGAGGGGGCTGCGGCAGCGGCCGAGTGAGTGTTGCTATCATAGGAGTGTAACCGGTGACGTCTGGTGCTGGTTGAGTCGCGACCATGTGAAACAACCTTTTTCCATATCGACTTTCGAGGGTGCAGTATTGATGAGTCGGTGGCTGGATCATCCCAGATGTCGGGCGAAGGGTGTCTGACTTTCTTCGAGTATGAACGGATTGTTTCTGTCGTCAAGCTCGAGGACAGTAGCATTGTTTCCGGGAAGCAGGCAATCGAGACTCTGAGTGTTTCGATGATATCAGGTGGGAGTGGCACCGCCTTTGCCAAGTCATCGACGGGGATTTGGGGCAGACAGGGAGGGTTTGAGTCGTCCAACCAAGACTCGACCGTGGGTAGTGGTGATGGCGGTGGTGTTTGTTCGATGTAAACTGTATCCGGTCGGGACATTGGCGGGGGAGTATATTGGTCCATGTAAGTATCTTCGTCCTCGATTTCGAGCTCGATAGATCCAAAGTCTGATTTGAGAAGGATTGTGTTGTTGTCCATGTCATCGCGAAAGCGCTGAGTGTAAGACGGTGGTTGTTGAGTGTAACCATGGTTGTCGGGCACTATCCGCGAATCAAAGACTGGCATTCTGAGGATAGGAGCTGCATCCAATGGGTCTGTTGCACAAGCAAGGGATGCTTTTCTAGGCGGGATAATTGGCGTATCCATGGATTTCGCTGAAAATTGCCTTTTATGCTGATTTGTTTGTCTGAGAGAGTCGTCGATACAGGATTGTGCTCTGTGAAGACGAGGCCCAGGAGCCTCCATCATGATTGTGATGTCGAAGGTCGGCTCTACGTTTAATGGTGTAGGAGGTCGTGGTGACAAAGCCACTGCTTCTTTTGGCGTGGCAAGCTGTTCCCGAATCTCAGTCTTGATTTCGCCCTCATCATCACTATCGGAATCGACATCGACCCAGCTATCCTCTTGTCCTCGCTCGGGCGGTAAGAGACTCTTGGGCGATGGTAGGTTGCCGCTGGCTGACGTAACAGATGTTGCTGCCGTGACAATGGACTGCTCGCGCAGTTGGACTGAAGGGATATCAATGGCTCCAGGGGACGACTCGGTTGACGAAATAGATTCCTCATCTGATTCAGAGTCTTCAACGCCTTGTTCTCGGTGCTCGAGGAAAGATACCATTGACTGCCGTTCCTCTATTGACCCCAAATTCTGTACTCCCACCGATCCAGATTGGTATGGAGAAGTGAGAATCCGATCAGATGATATATTTCGACTGTTAATATGACTCTCTGCGAACCAAACAGGTCCAGATGGTATACCAGCAGTCATTTTCTTGGACAAGAAGACTGAGTTCGAGGTTTCCAGGTCCCTGGCAAGCATCTCGGGAAAACAATCCATCATGTCGCTCATGACTTCGTCGTCGAGCAAGATACCAGGCGTGTCTGAGCGTGGGGGTGGCAATGCAAGTGGCAGCAAACCCGTCATACTCGAGACCGATCGTCGTTTCGAAGAGAAGGTGATGTCGAAAGTGATGGTGAAGCCTCGATGGAAATACTCGGGTCTTGTCTGTATAAGTAGATGGCCACTGGAATCCTGAGGACAAGCATAGACATGGGGACTGAAGTTGGGACGCACACAACCCAGCAATCAGAGACACGAATATTACCGTGATTCACTGACTTGGCATATGAAGGAGAACGGTCTCAAAGGGCACAACAACACTTAAATGATTCGACTTGGACTGGAACTTAAACACAAGTCATTAGGGGATAGTGGGCATAAGAGTGGGCAGGTAGGGTGAGACAACGGTGTGCTAGGGAGACGGAGCTTGATACTATATGACATTGGCACTTGGTACCTACAGCACCTGATGAGTTGGATGTAACTAACGGCCGCGCCCTGGCGAAAGGAATGAGGTGGGAAGCTGGGTGGCGCTGTTGAACGCAATGGTAGCGCCGCGCAAAAAAGCAAAAGGAAACAAGAACGGGTTCGTACATGGGCCGCCAAGCATCATACTACGTAGTAAGGTTCAGAGAGTTGCTGATCCTTGGGCAAAGAGGACAAGATAAGGAAGCAGAAGCGCAAGGGAGAGCAAAAAGGGAGTCGGTCATATTCCATGTTCCGATCCGAGCGCATTGTAACATCTCATCTCGGGGACTCGGAATGCTCGATCATAGCTTGGTGGATGCCCGGTGCTGTTCAGACAGCCACGCCTATCATAATCTATCTTCACTTGGAACGACATGAACATGCTCCTGGCTTTCACAAGAAAGCCCAAGCAGGCAAATGCCGCGAGAGTCTGTCCGTGAACGGCATGCCTGAAAGGGCCTCCACTGGTGAAGCTGCATGCTCTCGCCGAGACATGGCAAGAAAGAGAGACAAGTGAATTCCACTACTGTGCCGCTCGGACCAGAGTGTCGCACAGCTGTGTTCCTGTGTGCCAAGCCTTTCCTCAACAAGGGTTGGTAAACAGTGGCTGAACTCGTCGACGCCATGAGATGGCCAATTCTTGCATCGCCGAGGCGTGCGAGTTAGGGACTTGGAGTGCATTATCCGGGAATAAGTGGAAGTAAGACGAGGCTGCTCGTCTTTCAGAGTATCACCGGACTCGATCGTAGATCTTGACCCGATTAGCACCGGAGTCGCGATGGCTTCCGTGGCTGAAACCACGGACTGGTATGCAAAGTCAAACTCTGATTCTCGTCCTAAAGTCTCCGCCTCGATATACGATACGGGTATCGACGAAGCTCGAGCACTATTGTGCCGGGGAAGAGTCGGATCTATAGGCAGGGGGAAGGGGAGCGATGGTCAGATGCGGAGAATCCAAGCAAGTCTGGCAGTGACAGGCGAAGCAGGGTAGGATGTAACGTTAGAGCTGCATGGGGTTGCGGATGTAGGGGGGATCATGCTGTGACCGTAGCCGGATTTGGCATGCGTTTATCGTTATGTACGTCTATCAGTTGCCACATGGCTGTCATCTATGATCTACGCATGCAGAAACGCAGAAAGAAACACGATGGACGAGAAGTGATATCACTTGTTAGGCTGTGTATCGTCTATGCGGGAGATTCACCAAGGTCCATCTGCCACTGCTGCTGTCGGCTCAAAAGCAAGGTCTAGATTCGCCAACGCAGCTCTAGAACTGCTCGAGTTTAGTTATGGCACGTGATAAGTGCCTGCAGGTCGATGATTGAGGACGAGGAAAAGAACAATCATTCTCATTGTAACAGGACAAGACATGGTTTCCTTGAAGTCGATCAAGGTGGAGTATCTGGAAGTAAGGGAGTAGTAGAGTGGTGATGCTTGACGAGGGAGAGAGTAAAAAGCAAATCCAACTGTAGGGACTGGTCACTATCTATTCCCCAGTTTCAGGGCCTCAGGGCAGTATTGTAGACCCTTGAAGTCATTCTTTGCTGCTGTACTCTCCCGTTTCATTCAACAAATACTGTTCCAATTGCCTCTGTATGTGCCCTGGGAGGCATCAATTAGTTCCCCTTAACTGCCAAATGACTTTATTAGCACATGCCATGAAGATGCATAGATGGATGTTTGGTGTAGTGGTACAGTGTTAGCTAGGATCATGGCACAGTCCTATTCGTCGCCCATGGCCCCCAGCATGAGCGCTCTGCCTCCACTATAAGCAACAAATCTCTACTGTATCTGCACTGTCCACCGCGCTAATCACATGCTCACCGCCCGCGGCTGGATTTGGCGCAAGAGATGGGATCCACCAAAAAAGCAAACAAAACTTCGCGGCTACCAAAATAAATGTCAAAGCTCGTATCTCATTTTGACGAAGCAAATAAGACAAGGGAAAGTTCTGGTCTTCAACTAACATCGCGTTCTATTTCGGACCTTGCAGAGAAATCTGAATCCTTCATCAAACACCACGTCTCATCTCGTCTCGTCTCGTCTTAGCTCAGCCAAGGCTTGAAAGAAAGAAAAGTCCCTAGACCTAGCCAACCTGGACCCTCCAAAAACACGAGCGAAAAAGCCATCAGAAAAAGCCAAAGCTGGGCTTTTGATTGGTCAATTGCGCAACTTCCTTCAGTCCACTCGCTAGTTGGAGTTGTAAGTGCTTGGTTTTATCTGCACCGGGACAACACCAATTATCCTTTCCTCCGTGTTTGCTTGTTCTGCAACACTTCAAATATCCCCAACGAACGATATTCCCCCAGATTTAGAACCAACTGCAGATCTGCCCTGGGCAATCACCACACTTGCAGCACTTGGGCCAACAAACATTCCTTAGCTGAGAGCCTAGCAGAGCTTTCATAGAAATCTTCAGCTTCAACTGCAGCCCTCTACGGCTTACTACGTACTATCCTGTTTGCTTCGAAGCAAGACATTCTGCAATCGAAACAATGTTATCTCAAGAGTTCATCTCGACCATATGCGGTCCTCCTCTCGCCGCCAACACAGCCGTTTCCAAGGATATCGGCATTTACTCTCACTCCCTCACCCCGTCCCACACCATAAAGGCAACCTTCAAGAAGAGTTCAACCCCTGTCAACGGTCTAGCCGTCAGTCCAACTCATATCTTTGCGGCCCAAGACCAAAAGGCACATGTTCACGTCTACTCCCGTCAACGTGGCAACCAAGAGGCCCTTGTGCCTTTCCCCGAGAGGATCCGCAGCCTGGCCCTTGCTGGTCAAGTCTTGGTCGTGGGCTCCGTCGAGGGCAGACTATTTCTGTGGGAGGTTAGTCCCGTCTCGTTCACGTCACTCACGCAGTTGCGTGTATGACACTCTTATACATAACGGGATCATGGAATATGAATACTGACAAGTGATATAGACGTGTACAGGCCGACAAGTCTCGACGCCGCCTTGTCATGTTCAAGCTGTCTCATGCTTGGCCGTGACGCCGTATCATATTCTCTCCGGGTCTGATGACTCAAATGTTAACGTCTGGTCATTATCACGCCTTCTTGAGCTTGATGCTCAGATGGAACAAGAACCCGATCTGACACTCTCCAACCATCGCGGTGCCATCACTAGTCTAACTGTCGGTCCGGGTACCAATTCGGAAACTAGCATATGCGTGTCTGCCAGTAAAGACAAGACATGCATCATCTGGAACTACCAGACTGGCCAGCTCCTCCGGACATTGCTCTTCCCTACCTTTCCTCTCTGCGCCCGCCTCGATCCAAGTGCCAGGGCACTCTTCGTGTCTTCTGAAGCTGGTGCTGTTTACCTGGTTGAGCTATTTGGTGGTGACAAGCCGTTGCTTGGCTCCCGCAGCACCGAGCTACCATCTATCGTCGTGCAGATCAACACCCCGCTTGCTGTCTCGGATCCAGAACTTGGACAACCATCTTGTCTCGCTCTAACATATGACGGCACTTCGATATTGTCCGGACACACCAAGGGCAAGATTCTCCGGTGGACTCTGGCCGAAAACGGCCATCCTACAGACGTTGCCAACCTGAATGCCTCTGTCACCAACCTATGTTTCATACCTCCACTATCAACCGAGCAACCAACCAAGACGGTATCCATTGTGAAACCAAACCAGAGCCTAAAACAGTACAACTTCACCGCCCAACTCAGCACAGATCTGGGGGAACAGACAAGATTCGATCAGTTGCTTGAGACCAGCGGGTTCCCATCGCAATCGCTTGAGACAGCGATTTTATCGGTGACAAGTCCGTCAGACGGTAAACAAGATGACGAGCTTGCGAGACAAGATGAACAATTCCGCGCTATCATAAACAGTTGCAACCTCCTTCAAGACCCAATCAGTTAGACATTTGCCGCAAGCGCACACCCCACAACAGTTAGATTCTCAGATAACTTAATATGTAATCTTCTAGGAACACATGCACACAGTCCACAGTTGATCCCCCGTTTGGGAATGCTTTATGTTGCTTCCCGTTCCTTTTTCTCTGCCTCAACGCTCAAGTGTATGTATCTCATCACACACACGTAACATGCTGTGACACGCAAGTCACTGGCCTCATTCATAATCCTAACCAACTTTGCCCATCCCAGCAATATGTCAAAGCTTACGACAGGTAGTGCATTTATCACAAGTCAGATTCCATAGAAGAGGCATTTGGCGTCCACTTCCCTGTTTTGTGAAGACCTAGACCCCCAGATTCGCGATGGTTTTGTGGCTGCTGCAACCCGCACTTGGAGTTGCATCTCACCGGTCCGGAGTAACATGCATCTAATCGAAAAGCTCTTGCAGCAAAGTGTGGCTGCGTCATGAATTTGCGGCGAGGGGCCTCAACGTAGATGCCGCAGGCACTAGTCGTGGGCTGCCATATGCAAGGAGTTCCGAGACTCTTTACGTGTGTAACATTGGCTACTGAACTAAGTAAAATCGTCACCTCAGTTCGACATACGGCATTTCGGTCCAATCTGCTTGACCGTGTCCGGAGGGTCTTGCAGCAGCCTCTTGCTGGGGAAATACCACCACCCATAGCATCGCTGTCAAACCAACTAAGGATTCTCGTTCATCTATGCAACTAGCAACGCTGTTTCATTTCCTTGACATGCAAGACTTCATTCCCTTGCATACAATTATCGTCCCTTCCCGACCGCCACAACGACGGACCAGTCCAGCTGATGGAAACGGCTTCTAAACCCGAGACAACACGCGCGAGAGAAGAGTTCTTCCCTAAGTTCTAGAGAGTTCTCTACCTGGGTGCCTAAATTCTAGCCGCTTACCTGCAATAATATACAGGGAGTAAGAAGATCCCCCTGCAAGGAGTTGCTTTTAGGGTTCGAAACAGGACGCGGATGTGCCCGCGGGAATTGGATACCGTTCGTGATGATGATTGCGGTGGAAGGGTCTGGGAAAACAAAGCTTTACATGATAGTATGTCAAAGGGACGATGCTGTTGGGGGTGGTTTGGGCACCTGCGATTGTGAGTCGCTGGGATGCGAAGAGTAAGTCGACGATCAAGACTTCTTTCATTCATCGGAAATATATCAAATATCAGCGTAACTTCAACTTAAATCTCTAGAGTGGACAATTCCTTGGCCTTTTCGATATTCCCCCAAAGTCCGTTCAATAACAGTTAGAGCTCTAGGGTAGACAAGGCACATAGCTCCGGTATTGGCCCCGGGCATTTGTTTAGAAGGATACCAATATCAGGGCTTTGATTCCCGAGTAGTGCAGAGCAATTCATAGTCTGACACTGAATGGTTGCGGAAAACATTGTTTCTTAGTCTATTCCACTAACTGGAGAAAGTCCTCGCCACCGAGGCTAAAGAATAATAATATAATACGCCGAAGTCAACGGAGCACGATACCGAAATGACGATGTCAAGCTCCGCACTGTGCCTAGAGGCGCAATCCTCGTGGCAACTACAGTACGAAATATCCCCCGGAAAGACCGGCCGGAGCGGCAAATTTCTCCGCGCCGACTAACACCGAGCTCGCAGCGTCAAATGTCTTGCATCATCGGACAGTCCTAAGCCCGTCGCAAATCTACATTTTAGCCGATTTCCTCAACCTACAACTCACATCAATGTCTGCCGTTGGTACACTGAAAGGCGACATGCCGCAACAAGTCCGATCACTCGTGAGTCCTCTCTACCCGATTCTGCGCACACAAACAACCGCCGTTCTGGATGGAAATTTGCAGGTGTCATGGAATCTTACTGTGCATATGGATGATATTGATCATGGCTGACGAAGACTGTTGTCTAGTACCGCCAACTATTACGGCAAGGGTCGCAGTTCCAAGCGTACAACTTCCGCGAGTATGCGAAGCGACGGACGAGAGATGCTTTCCGAGAGCACCAGGGCGAGCAGGACACCCGCAAGGTGCAGGAATTGGTTCAGCATGGAATTAAGGAGCTTCAGGGCTTGAAGGTACGTGATGGACCTTTACCGTCAGAGCGAAGGTGAGGTGCTAACATTGGGCAGCGACAAACAGTCATCAGTCAGTTCTACCAGATCGACCGGTTAGTTGTCGAGGGAGGAATCTCGGTAAGTCAGGTCGGTTGAGAAAATATTTGCTGGTATGCTGATATTAGAGCAGGGCAAGCAGACGGGGAACAACCAAGAAATCGTGAGGCAGAAGGAGCAGGGGTAAGTCAAAGGTTGCCATCGCTAACTGTTCATTACTGATTGTTCCGCGCAGCTACGACTGAGACGATTGGACCGTCACGATTTTATCGAAACGACCAGATAAAAGACGAAAGAGATAATACGAGTGTACAGTAGCATGGTTGTGAGGATAGGGTATATTTATCGGATACCATAAGGGATTAAAGGCGTCAATGGGCCATGAAGGATGTCATCGGGTGCTGGAGAAAGGGCACCGCAACTTGGAGACTAGATGGTGAACCTCAATTCTGATTATCCATCGCCTGTCAAATGTTATTTCCGTCTGAAAATGCCAAGTAGCTTCATATGTATGGTCTGTTGAGCGCTTTGCTGCCAGGGCTCAGATACGCTCCCCTATGCTAGAATTACCACTAGAACTCTTGTATATATAGAATGAGACTGTTGTACTGTGCATCTAAAGCTTCAAATTGCCTTGAACTGATAATTTGTATGGTTAATAGCATTCCAGCCCATATATCAGTACTCTATTCTTTTGATATGGTTTTGAGCCGTATTATGTCAGCGGGCATTAGCAAATTCAATTGGCCAACTGGCAATCACCTGGGACAGGCATCGCGACTCGCAACTCAGCCTCGTACAACTAAGTTCCAGTGGCCATATTTTTACGACAGTGCAGTGCAGTGCAATGCAGTACAGCGCGACTTAATTCGAATTCAAATAACGTATTTTTATCATTCCTAGTAGACGAGTCACTGCGACCCCAACATTAGCCGTGATGGCGCCCGGAGTGAGTAGCTGCCTGCTTCCCTTGCGCAAGTATCAACTAAACCGAATAGACGCGACGCGCCAATAGGTCTGGATACGCGGAACACGACGACTTTGAAGGTACGATGATTTTGATCGCGACCAACAACGCGTACTAATCGTTTCAAGGTCTTCCCGTGCGACAATGGCGTCAAGAGTGGATAAGCGTTGCGCCGCTGCAGCAGCAAGAACAGAGTCAACAGAATGATATCTGGTCGATTGATTTGCCTCACGGCATGCCCAAGGACTCCCATCTCCTTCCAGCCCACAGCCAAGAACTACTTGCCGCCGCGCGATCTGGAAGATTATATAAGAGACCTGCGCCAGCCGAGGAGGAAGAGGCCGAGGCCGATGCAGCTCCTGAGAAGCCAGAGAAGAAAGAGGAGGATATAAGCGTCAGAGGATTTAGTGTCAAGGTCTGGAAACAGTTACCACGCAACGTCGACATAGCGTCTACATCTCATCTCGCGAAACGACAAAAGAACACCGTTACTATTGCCAGTCGCACAGTTGAAGAGAGAGTCCAGGGACCAACGGTTACGAGGGCGACTGTTAGGCGAGTCGACGCCGCCGGAAACCCATATACTGAGGAGGTTACGTTGTCGGACGGTCAACAAATCCAGGGCGAAATTGTTTCAACAAGAATTGAACCTGCTCCTGCTCGTGGCACTGAGCCTCCTGCTACGACACCGGTCCCCAACCGACGGAGGCCACCACCGCCTAAAAGGAAGGCCAAGGCTGGCCCTGGCCGCGGAAAGAAAAAGATCAAGAACCCTCCTCCTGAAGTTGGTGCTCCAGTGGCGCCTGTCGCAGGTGCAGATGGTGCCGTGCCCGCTGCTCCAGTCAAGCCTGAGAATCCCGCGGAAGCTGTACGTTGCGATCCGTCAATGCATTCTGCTCATTCACTGACTTATCATAGGCTATCAAGCAGGAACGCGAAGACTCTGTCAACCAGGATAGTCCAATGCCTGATGCAGATGACGACGACGACGAAGATGGCGATGATGACGAAGGCGATGAACGTGAAGAGGGAGATGGGACACCAGCTGCGGACAGTCAAGCGAACGTTGAAAACAACAAGCCACAAGACCACGATATGACAGACGCCGCTCCTACGACCACTACCGAATCTGCCCCCATTCCACCTACATCAGCGCCAGCTCCAGCTCCAGCTGCACCCTCTGCTGCTCTTGGAAATGACGAGCCAGATGTTGTTATGCAAAACGACTCATCAGCAGCTGTGCAAAACCCTGCGAACCTAGTTCCACCACCTACCACACTTACACCGGGAGGTTCGCGACCCGAGGGTAGTCCCCTCAAGAACGTCGTCATGCCTTCGCCCACAAAGGAGGTGGATCAAGAGCAACTGCTTAAGGCAGCCATAGATGCTCCATTTGCAGGAGGCGATGAATCTCAAGAGCCTGAATTGACCGAAGAGAACCTTGCAGAGGCATTACGGGATCCCACTGGTAAAGATGACGAACCCCATTTGACAGGACTAGATGAGGAAAACCTTTTGCAAGCTGCTATAAATGCTCCATTTGCGCCAGGTCAACAACTAGCTGTCGGGCCTGGGGCTGAGCCGGCTGACTCGACCGTGGCAGAGCCGCCATCTACGATCGTTGGAGAGGCCCCTGAGGCTGCAACGGATCGTGACGTCCCAATGCTGGAGCCAACCGATAGTGAGGCACTGTTACCCCCTCCACCAGAAGAGGTCGGTAACATTGCTACCACGCCCCCAGGAAACTCTGGTGAACCAAGCACCTCCGTACCCGGAAGCGATGTCAAGCCGTCAACAGATATTCAGCCTGGTGAAGAGGCAGTCCCCCAAAGACCATTCCTGGACCAAAACGACACCGGCTTGACAGAAGACAGCATCAGACCTGATGACTCGGCCTCGATCACTGCTCCCATATCTGATATCACAGATGTTCCAGCAGTCGCCCCATCAGTCGTTGAGCCTCCTTCCGAGCCACCAGCCGAAACCACCATTCAGGAGCCTGCTGCAGAGGAGACCAAGCCACCAACACCACCCCAGCCCGAGATCAAGGAAGAGTCTGCTCCTCCCGGCGAAGAAATCTCTCGAGCACACTCGCCTAATTTGCTTGATAGCTTGATGAATAAGCTTGATCGCCAATCTGCAGAGAGTGAGAGAAAGAAGCTACAGGAGTCGTCGACATCGGCACCTGAACCAGTACCAGAGGCGGTTCCCAAGGTTCCTGAGGTTCCTACAGAGGCTATCAGTGAGCCTCCTACTGGTCTTCCGGAATCTATTCCTGAGCCTGCTACTGCACCTGCCCCCGAACCTGCTCCCGAACCTGCTGCTGAGTCCGCTACTGAGCCTACTGTTGAGCCAGCTGCCGAATTTTCAGCGGAACCTGTTGCCGAGCCACTGGCCGAGCCAGCGTCCGACGTGCCTCCTGAACCAACCTTGATACCCACCGAGGCACCAGCAGGGCCGGGTGATGAAATCATGGTGCCCGAGGACGCGGAGCCTGCTGACCCTGTGCTTGAAGCTCCTGAAGTGGAGAAACCTCATGAGGAGACTCCTACAGTTCCTGAACCATCGGTGGCTGAGGAGGAGCAGAACGAACAACCACCAAAGCAAGATTAGCGCGCTAGTTAGAATACAGGTTGTTCTATGTTGGCAAAACAAGAGTGAAAGGGCCTCCGTAAAGGCCAGTCGTTCTGTACTTTGGGATATAGGGATGAAAAGAGTTGGAGTTTGTATAATATGATTACCTCTAGGGCCAATAGCTCTAATGAACTCACTGACAACAGGCAATAAAGGATATAGTTTGTCTATGCTCGCACTCCCACATCAATGTGTACGGCATGTCAGCCTCTTGTTTCTGCTACTTGCCTGTGCTAGACCACTTGGTTCTCTATGCCTCTCGCTAAAGCACTACTCCGGCTACTTGCAGCTAACGATTCTACGATAGCCTTTGCTCTCTTCTTCTCCGGCATCGCATAACGTCCATGCATACGAAATCCGCGAGCATGCGCATTGCTTAGTCCTAACAACGCAGCGCTTGAAATCAACAAGCCAATGAGTACAATCGCACCCGCTTGCGTCATGTTTCCTCCCAGGGCAGCAGACATGTACACCATCAGCTTGGCCACTGCTTCAAGATAACCTTCGAGACTTGACTGCGCACGTAGCCAAGCGTGCGTTACGAGAGCTTGTAAGTCTGCATCTGGGCCGCGCAGGTGTACGCTGTGTCCGCCGCCAAGGTCGATGCGATACTCTGTCTTGGCGATGCTTTCGGGGGAGGAGTTAGAAGGGGTCATGCGTTGTTTTATGGCCCAGATGTTGAGGATGCGGGAGGTGATGAGAGTGAGAAGAATGGCGAGACCCCACCAGTCTTCAAAGATAATCATGAAGGTTATCGATGAGAAGGTTATGAGGGGACTGCCGAGATAGAAGAGATGGCTGAGCCAGTCGACGTCAGAGAGGGAAGCCCAATCCTCGTGGTCTGCATCATCATCTTCGTCCTCGTCTGTGACTCTGCGCTTCTCGATCACTTTCCCCAGCATCTTGATCACATCCCACGGCGTATCCAAGCCCACGTTCAGAGTGACAATACCCTCAACACCGTCTTTACAAAGACTCTTGAGATAGCTCGCCGTCATGGTATTCTTCACTGCATATTGCATCTCTCCGAGTGTCTGCGTCGATAGTGCTATTAAGCCAACGGGGGCCTCGCGCTCGAGGTCATCGCATGCTTGTTGGTAATGTAGGCCAGGAGCGAGGACGAGGGCGTCAACCCAAGAGGAGCCACCAGTTAGAGCTGTGCGACGTGAGATTGTTCGGAGATCTGCGAGGACAAGAAGGCCGCTGGCGGACAGGGTGACACTGGGCATGGGAGTGGTGCTCCATGATGGGATTAGGGATCTGGGCTGTTTGGTGTAAGTGTGAGTTGACATGGAGAGCTATATACGGACCTCCATAGTATTTATTAAGTGTTGAGTCTCAGTTACTGGAAGTGTAAGGGAAGACCGAATATCAACATGTTTCAAAATTAGCCTTGTTTTACTACGAAAATACAGTATATATGTATGCCTTGTAACTTCTGCTCACGGTTCCCTGAGCAAGTTTCCACATGACAACTACATGAAAACTTATTTCAAGACATGATTACGATATGAAACAAAGAAACTGCTGAAATAATCTCGATTGGATTTAGCTTTTGGTCCGGAAGCTACAAATACGGACTGTAATTAAGAAGTGGCATGCATAAACACGATGTCGTGGTGGTTGCACGGGATCTATCCCAACGCGTGGGGCGGTCTCATGATAGTTGCTCGCGTGCAACCTCACAAAGGCTGTTTATGAGACAGCGAAACAGGCTTTACTAGGAACATTTATTCGTTTGTTTCAATGAGTTTTCTTATTCTCAGTCAATGATACTGGAGTGATTTGGCCATTTGGCTCGTTCGAATCTTCAGGCGTTTTTGTGCAGGTATCTTAAATCTTCTACGTGAGGCATTCCACAACAACAGCATATGCTTTTGAATCACGGTACAGGCAAAAAACCATCAGATGCTCAGTGACACATCTGGTGATATCTGTAACTAATTGAAAGTTCTTTCTATCGTTAGATTTATTGCTTACTACAAATGCGAGACCGGGAGATTACCTACCCTAAGCCCGACCGATGACTAATCATTGCGCAACGAACAGATAGCCATCATGATGCAACCAGCCAGCTCTGAAGCTCCCCAAGCGTGAAGCCGCACAACGCCTTTAACACCACAATCATGCGGCTCTCACTCCAACCATTGCTCCTTTTAGGGCTATCGTCGCTTGGCGCAGCTGTTTTCCAGGACGAAGTCGGCGAAATCGATTTCCACCACGCGCTCGTTGGCGTTCCCCAGGTCGAAACCACCTTCTTCCATCGACCGCGAAAGCAAGATAAGGCCAGCCTCCTTTACACACTCAGCGATGTCGGCATCATCGGCGCTGTGAATCCCAGCAATGGCGCGGTTGTTTGGCGTCAGCAGATTGCAGATGATATCACCAATGGCGGCGGCTTCTTGCGCGCTGCTGAGGGGGAGCACTGGATTGCTGCGGCGTATGGCTCCCGAGTGCAGGCCTGGGACGGGTTGACAGGTCGTAACGTCTGGCACAACGAATTCAAGGGCGAAGTCAAGGATCTTGAGATCCTCGAGTTGACCGAAAGCTCGCGAAAGGATGTTTTGGTTCTGTTTGACGACGACGGCACGACGGTTCTACGACGTATACATGGTACTCTGGGCCAGGTTGTTTGGGAGTTCCGCGAAGTCGCCAGGAACACCCCTCTCCAGGTCTCCACCGACATCTCCAAGATCTTCGTTGTCAGCCTTCACGGATCACCTGCGTCTTATAGCCTTAAGGTCACTGCGCTTGATACTCTGACAGGAGGACGATTGGACGACTTTTCCATTGGCACCAAGGGCGATGTCCACGGGCCCAAGGACGTTATGTTTGTTGGCGGAAACTCGGCCTCTCCTATCCTTGCCTGGACCGACAGCACCCTTTCCAAGCTCAAGGTGAATGTTCTCGGCAGCAAGACGACTCAGGAGCTCAAGCTGTCCACCGATGCCGTGTCCGTCACTATCCATGCGCCCCATCTCATGCAGTCACAGCCTCACTTCCTGGTTCACACTCGAACAAAGACCGGAAACAGGGCTGAAGTTTACCACACCGACTTGAAGAACCACCAGGTCTCCAAGGCCTACGATCTCCCTCACCTTTCTGGCCTGGGTGCCTTTTCCACTAGCTCCGACGGAGCCAACGTTTACTTCGCCCGCGTCACCGAAGACGAGACTATAATTGTCTCATCTGAGTCTCACGCTGTTTTGGCACGTTGGCCCATTAAACCTACTGGTGATATTGAGGCTGTACATGCTGTTGCTGAGGTTCTCAAGAAGCCTGGCACCGAAGGCTTTGCGATTCGAGCTGCTGCTGTTACCAAGTCGGATGACTGGGTTTTGGTCCGCAATGGCGAGATTGACTGGAAGCGCCCCGAGGGCTTGACTGGCGCTGTTGCCGCTGTCTGGGCCGACGTTCCCGGTGCTGAGAACCTTGCCAAGGTTTTGGAGGAGGAAGCTCACACAAACCCTGTATCGGCCTATATCCACCGCGTCACCCGACATATCAACGATCTCCAGTACCTACCTGGATACCTTGCATCGCTCCCTGAACGCTTCATTAGCAGCGTCTTCGGTGGCGAGCCTGTTAGCAAGAAAGAAGGCCTGCACCGTGACACCTTTGGCTTTAACAAGCTCATTGTGCTTGCAACTCGGCGTGGTCGCATGTATGGTCTTAGCACCGAACACAAGGGTCAGGTTGTCTGGAACAAGTCTGTCCTTCCTCAGGTTCCTGGCGAGACCCTCGATGTCAAGGGTATCTATGCCAAGGATGAGGGTGTTGTCACTCTGCGTGGAGCCAAGGGCGAATATGTTGCCATCAAGAGCGACACTGGAGACGTTATCGAAGCGATGCCTGCAGGATCCCTTCCTCGTGTATCTAGCACTGTTGTTGTTGACAGCTCTGCGGGCAAGTGGTTGCTTCCTGTCGGTGCTAACGGAGAAGTCGGACCTGTTCCAGCTGGTTTTACTCCCAGCCAGACCATCGTCGTCCGAGGCGAGGGAGAAATTCTCAAGGGCCTCAAGTTTGTTGAAGAGAACAACAAGGTCTCCGAGGAAGAGGTTTGGCAGTTGCAGCTCTTCCCTGGTCAGAAGATCGTTGAAGTTGCTAAGCATGCTTCTCACGACCCTGTTGCCTCTATTGGTCGTGTTCTTACCGATCGTCGCGTCAGCTACAAGTACCTCAACCCCAACACAGTTGTGGTTGCTGCTATT
The DNA here is from genome assembly GCA_012977755.1 of Fusarium nurragi. Taxonomy (NCBI): domain Eukaryota; kingdom Fungi; phylum Ascomycota; class Sordariomycetes; order Hypocreales; family Nectriaceae; genus Fusarium; species Fusarium nurragi. The sequence continues at coordinate 7,417 of JAALXI010000279.1, read as the reverse complement.
GACGAAACCAAGTCGTCTCTGTCAGTTCAGCTTGTCGACACCATCTCAGGCCAGGTTCTCGCGTCTCAGTCTTATGCTGGTGTCGACTCTACCAAGCCCATCTCGTGCACCATGGCTGAGAACTGGTATGCATGCACTTTCTTCGGACAGTACACTCTTGAAGATGGCACCAAGCGATCCATCCGAGGATACCAGATTGTTATTGTCGACCTGTACGAGTCTTCGACACCCAACGACCGTGGCCCTCTGGGCGATGCTGTCAACTTTTCTTCTCTCAAGCCCGTTGACACACCTACTGGACCTGCTCTGCCTTGGGTTGAGGAGCAATCGTATGTTTTGTCTCAGCCACTCGATCATCTGTCGGTGACACAGACACGGCAAGGCATTGCGAACCGCTATGTGCTCGCCTACCTGCCCGAAGCCCACTCCATCGCCGGTCTCTCTCGCCAGGTTCTCGACGCCCGACGACCTGTTGGCCGCGACTCGACCGCAGCGGAGAAGGAAGCCGAAGGCCTCATCCAGTACACCCCCAACGTCGAGATTGACCCCCGATCCATCTTTTCTCACCAGCGAAACGTCATTGGTGTCAAAAACATTCTCGCAACTCCAGTCATCGTGGAGAGCACAAGTCTGGTTGTTGCTTACGGTGTGGACGTCTTTGGAACACGCATCGCTCCTAGCGGCGTGTTTGATATTCTTGGAAACGGCTTCAACAAGTCCACTCTTGTTTTGACCGTCGTGTCGCTGCTGGGTGGCGTACTGTTCCTGTCACCAATGGTAAGCTTACCAACCTTCGCATTGCATATATTGATTATTTGGCTAACACTACGCTAGGTTCGGAGAAAACAGATCAACAGGGCCTGGGAGAGCTAGAGGGAATGAAAAGAGAGGGCATGTCATATCTGGAACTAATTGCTAGACCCGGCCGAAACGAGGCCAATGAAAGTAGGGTATTGGATTATGAGCTGTAAATGGAAGCAAAGCATCTACCATTCCACGTCATGCCGGTGATTCCAACCGTGTTCCCATCAACGTATGGAGGTGACTCGCTCAATGTGTCAGCCTCATAATGTAACGATCCAAGCCCCACAAGGTAACTAACTGGATTCGCCAAACCCTTCAGGCATCAAGCCACATGGCCCTGGGCTGTCAAGTCGATGATCTCTGCCACAACGGCCGGGATCGGGGTCTCCGCATCTGCCGGTGGGCGGAGCAGGCCGGGCTTGGCGCCACGGCGTCGCGGGGCTGAAAAGACGGGAGTCAAGCCTTGGGAATTTCTCTTATTCAACGAGCGTTGGTTATTCGACAGTGAGTTATCGAGTGATTGGTGCATTGTAAGCACATGGGTTTCCCTGCTTCTTGCTCGTATTACTTACTGCATCTGGACATATGCGTCGACTGTATGTGCGTTTCGTTTACGAGGTATAACATGATTCTTCTTATTGGATTCCAGGACTTGAGCTGATGGTGGGGAGAATGGTAAACCCCGTGTATGCCGGTATCGTAACCTCAAAGGCTTTAGGTATTGTCAGCAGTTACCTCGTTTCTAACATGACATTGCATGTACCGATGATCCGGATGGAGGTCTCGTTTCTTTTCCCTCAGCTTGTAGTTTACATTTAGGTTCATGCCTAGACATCACGAGGTTGAACAGTGCTATTTTGTACCACCGCACTAATCAAGACATTGTTCTCTTCTATTCTTGTGCTCCAATCATGGAGATCAAACCGATACTGAACATGTCAGAATAGTTAATTCATTCCTCCGGAACACGAGAGAGGCTTACAACGACGAATAGGCATGAATGACGGGTATTTTCTTTTGCGGGGTAAGAGATGCTTGAGGATTTATTTTTAGGTGATTTGATCCTGGTTGGATAGACGCTGGATATTTAACGTTTTGGCCGCTGGATCATATGTCGCTTTGTATCATAGGCTCTTGAGGTTGTGAAGGCACATTTGAACTTTGAGGCTACACTGTGTTTGCGAAGAATATCAAGACCTAAAGAAGAATATGACGTTGTAACAGTCTGAATGGCAAAACCGCATCTGCAGGTCTGGCAGCTCAGATCGTGCGACTCTGGTGATGTGGTGTAAGTGGCTTGAGTGCCCATGTCCCCCGTCCAGGCCTAGCTTCACCAACAAGTTAACGTTGCCCTCGTGCATTCTACTCTTACTTGACACGAATAGCCCATAATCATGGGAACACAAGCATACACCACAATTGCACTCCCTAGGTCAACCTCGTATAATCAAGCTCTCCGTGATCTGACGCCCTTCTCCATTAACTATCACCAATCAGGTCCCCTATTCAGCTTGACACCATCAAGATCTCCCATTTGTCTAAGGGGAGGTGGAATTAAAATAGCACAGTAGATAGGTACTTTCGGTCTAGGACTTTAGATGAGGCCACTGCCTCCACTGTCTCGTGTAAGTGACACCGTCGCCAGCCAGAGATGCAAGAATAGAAACAACATATCTCACTAGCTGGACCACATACACGAGAGCCAGGTATATAAACCTCCTTAGATCACCTCCCAAATCGATTCTCTTCTCCTCATCCTCATCAACTCACTCACCTCGAAGCCTCTTCATCCACTTTCGCTTCCAAGCAACAAACACTCGCTCTACAAGCCAAACCTCCTTGCACTTCCAACCACCGCAAACATGAAGTTCACCGCCGTCGCCATCGCTGCTCTCGCCTCCGTGGCTGCTGCTACTCCTCTCGATGCCTCCACCAAGGGTTGCAAGCCTGGCACCTACGCCTGCACCCCCGACAAGACTGGCTGGGAGGTCTGCGATGTCACCGGCAAGTACGTGGTAAGTAATAACGACACTTCCTTTCCTCTACGAGAAACGGTTGACTGACATGACAATAACAGGTTGCCGGAGCTTGCCCTCCCAACACCTCCTGCGTCTTCTACAAGCAGAGCGCCAGCCCCTACTGTGTCCCCCCCGGCTTCAAGTTCCCTCAGAACTAAGCAGTTTCTTGGACAACGACGCGATAGCCACGAGAGCCACTAGCTCCTATAGACTCTCGACAACAACATCTATCACAGTCTGACACTGCAACACATGGAGATTTTGGGTTGTCTTTCATTGTCTCATGCCTTGCATGAGGTCCTTTCCTTAGCATGTTTATATTATAGATATGGCACATAAATAGTTGGTTGGGGTCTAAGAATATACATGAGTACTTAGCATGGCATCTTCAATCCATTGCATTGCCTGATTCCTCTTACCAGAGCCATCGGCTTGATCTGAAGTAGATAGACACCTCTCATCTGATGCTACACTTTGCTATGACATGCACCGATTATTGCATACTCCAGACTTGGTAGAGGAAAAGTGAGATACATGGTTATGTTCAACCCAACACCTATGCTGACCAATATACTTCCTAAATACTTCAAAACGCCTGGGTTTTCTCCCAACTCAATCTATCCGCACAACTATCTAACACTCGCCCTGCCAGTTCTTGGCAATCCACTCCGCCATATGGTGCGTAAAGGTACCCTCAAGGTAGCGCTCGACATTAGCATCGCTGTAGTCGCCTGCTCCTGCTAACTTGAGGGCTGGGATGATCCAGGGCTGGAGAAAGTCGAGGAAGACAAAGTCGACCGTTTCAGGTTCACCTTCCTTGGGCATGGCAATCTCGGCCTGGATACAGTTGGGTTGCTCGTAGGTCTTGATGGGCTCGTGAATGGTATCGTCACCATCAGTGCCGATGTCATCTGCAGTGGTGTATCCAGTGGTCAGGTCAGGCTTATCGAGAAAACTTCGAAGTTCAAGGCGTTGCTCTTCGTCAACCTTGTTCTCCTCAAATTGAGCCTTGATGGCGGGAGCAGGGAACATCTGCTCCGGCGTAGCCATAAACTTGACATCAGCGCCATTCCCTGCGAAGATCTTTCCAGCGCTGTTGAGAAGCTGAATGACCTTGGAAGCTTCCTTGTATGGAACGTCGGGAATGTACTTGAGGCCATTGGTGAAAGGGCTCACGGCGTAAGTGTTGTCTTTTGTAAATCCGCCCTTGAAGATATCAAATCGAATACCACCAGTGTTGAAAAGGGCTAATCTGGGCTTATTCTTGCGGTCCTTGCGGGTGACGATGTCAGGCAAGAGCTGGTTGGAGATCCAATAATAAATGCTGTCCTCAGCGGTGTGCTTGGTTCGGGTCATCCATAATGTCTTTGGTGCACAGCCAAATTTGTAATCGAGCTGAAGTGCCTTGCGGGCACGAGTAATCATCTGAGTGACCCTTTTGCCATCTTCGGTAGGGAATGTAGTGTCGTTTAGGCCAGTGTGGTAGTGTAGACCATAAAGATTGTTGTCGATGTATCGACGAGTAAAGGCAGGGGAAGCAGCAGCTTCGACTTCCTTGGTGCTACCCTTGGTAATGCCATCGATTGACATCCATCCGATTGTCTCGAAGTACCGACCGCTGGCTATAGCAAAGGCTTGGGAGTCGTACTTAACGGCATCACGGACGTGCGCATGGCCACCGAAGAAGGCAATGGGGATGTGCCAGTTCTGTTTACGAATGGCAGTATAGATGACCTTGAACTCCGGCATGCGGAGGCCAACATGACCAATAACGACGAAGAGATCGGGCTTCTCTCGGATAGCCTTTTGGAACCAATCTTCTTTGACGGTGTCTTCCACAGGCTGAACTACCGTATTGTTGGCGTTTCCTGTAAAGTCGAAAAGGAAGCCAAAAGCCACAATTTCGAGGCCTTGGTTCTTTGTTTTGAACTTTCGGTAACGTTGAGCCTGAGGAACGCGATCACCGGTCTTGAAATCGATGTAATCGAGGTTGGAGGCAAGATATTTGCCCTCATAGTTAGGAACAGTGGTGTTGTGTTCCATATCAGCTGAATAAGCCTTGTAAAGCTCGTGATTGCCGGTGCAGATAATGTCGACATCAGCTTCGGCATAGATATCATACTGAAAGAGGCCCTTGGGACTAGACGCATCGTACAACCCATTTCCCTCGATGCGGTCGCCGGTATCAATGACTAGCAGATCGGCTCCTGCATCATCGGCTTGCTGGCGCATGTGCTTGGTGAAGGAGATGTAGTCACCCCAGTCTGCTGAGTATTGGGGTCTGTAATGTTAGCTACGGCTTGGAATACACTGGAGAAGACATACTCCTGAAAGTGACCACCAATCCAGCCGTGAGTGTCGGTAGTATGGATAAAGTTGATCTGACCCCAAGTGAGGTTTCTCATGGGACCCGGAACTGGCGCGATAGCTCCCGGTTGCGAAGCGTGAGCAACAGCGACCAGCGCTGAGGCAACGGCGAGTGTCTCACTCCTGAGGATCATGTTGATGTATACGAATGAAACAGACAGCGACAGTGTTGAACAAGAGGATGAACCCGTCTTGTGTTGATGGAGATGAAGAGGAAGAGGGAAGAAGGCGGCCGAGTTCGGCTCGACGGGAAGTATGATAAGGTAGTTACACGCTAGGATGACGTGTGAGGGGACCCTGAGGGACAACGGGGCTGTAGAAGTAGTAGTGATTGGTCGGGGTGGCTGGTATAGATGCTTACCAAATCAGGCCCAGCAAATGGGAATTGGAGATGTTCTCCCCGCAAGGGGTCATGCACCACTAATAGCGCACGTTAAAGGGTCCGCTGCCTGGGCCACGGGGACGCATATCTATTGTTTGAGAGGTCGTGACCCGTAACAGGTTTGAGGAAGTGCCATGAGGCAGGAAATAGTAGCTTCGAATTATCATGTTGATGTATTACCAGTGATAGTAGGCGATAAGAAAGATATAAGAGTATAGAGAGTCAAAGTACTCTGATACGCAGAACGGTTGCTAGGTAACTTTAATAGTCTACAATCCGTTCCCTACATGTGCCGTACCTAACGCTACTCACTGCACTCGAGCAGATTCATAGCAACAATAGCAAATTCATCACAGCAACTCGAGTTGTACTCCCTCGACCCCGAAGATCCACCCAAGCCTCTTACAACGGAAACGTCTGTCCGTATTTCGCGAAACAGACATCCAGCGACTCAACCTAAAGTTCGCTGTATACTTTCCTCCTCTGGGTATGATGGCGCGAAGCCAAGCGGCCCCTTGTTAGCTGTACCACATAATAGGTTCACAGGATCCTTGGAGTGGATCTGTGGTCGCCGGTACGAGATACGAGATGCGGCGGAGGCCCCACCTCCGGCCGCCGTGGCTCCTGATTCCCGGTAGAGCTGACGGCTCAAACGGCCGGGGTTTTAAGGTCAGTTTACATCGACGTATAGAAGATATATAGTCTTCTCCCGCCTTTCAGAAGGATCCGAGATTTGGATTTCATACTGAAAATTTGCTACGTTAGCTTTAGAGCAGCTGAAACTATTTATGTCAGCATATCGGACATCGGGGCATCTGTGTCTCCTTACCGACTTATCATCCATACTGTGACCAAACACCTGTTCAAAGAGTTCCTTTCCTCCTATCGTACTACTTGACTTAGGAAGACTGTTTGATACATAGACATGTCGAATACGGGCACTTCGAGATCTCTATCAGCTGCAAATTCTGGTAAGGTAGCACATTGTCGAATCGCAATTCATCCACAGCCGGAGCCCGGCATAGCTTTCCTAATTGCTAACAAGACCAAGCAGGAGGAGACTCGAGAGTAGTTAATGTATCACAAAGACTCAATATTACTTCAGAAAAGGAATGCCGCAACCTCTTGCTTCGCGAATTCATGGCCTTGCCAGAACGCGAGCCATTGGTTCCTAACATGATATCTTCCACAACGCCTCAATTACCACTTTTGTCTCGTGAGTCGCTGCCAACTAGGATAGTGGAAGATGACTAATCTGAGCTAGAGAGAGATCTGACAGCTGCTAGCACGACGAGGAATAACGTCCGGATAGCCAGGACAGTACGGACTGCGATGTCTGATGTCTTTTCCAAGCCGTGAAGCTGTCGCAGATGAAAGCAGTCAGTCATATTCAGTCATATTCACCAGATCATGATCAGAGGCTACCAGGAGAACAAGAAGCACAGACACCGATACCTCCATGTAGTTCGCTTTTGGATAATACGTCGAATTATACCAACATCTACCATGTACTCCAGAAATGGCGCAAAGCGAACCAAGATCCATGTGATAGTTTCGGCCAATTTGTCTTGTCTAACCCCCACGTGGCTACCCACCATCCTCATCTCATGTCCACGCTCTTGGTGGCCCTCCTCTCAGTAGCTATGTAACGCCACATTAGCATAGTTTTTCAGCTGAGATCGAGATATCAAGCTTGGTTGTTCTGTCTTATCTTGGCTATCATCTGTTTATTTCTCTCTTGAATGAGGTTTCCAGGGCTAATGTCTGCCCACTCAAATTCACATGTTCATCTACGTCTGCCGCTGCTGCTTCAATCCCACCCAGCCGCCTGTAAGCACTGTAGCAT
>JAALXI010000278.1:0-54363 GCA_012977755.1 Fusarium nurragi | reverse complement strand
CATGTCTTGTCTCGTTGGCTCGGGTATGTGTTTAAGAGGCCTAGACATTGCGGTATTATTTCCTTGGTGTTGTGAAAAAGTGGCCGGTTTGGGGGGGTGGCCGGTTGTGGGGTGACTGACGTTATTAGTCAACTCAATCCGTCGTGCATTCTACGTGTCCCGTTCTTATCACAATCTAGCCGGCCTTTATTCAGCCATTATACTCTTCGCCTTAATCTGCTGCTTCATGATATCGGCAGTTCTTTAAGTACTCTCGTCCATTTGACCTTCAATTTCATACTATCTATCATCAAGCTTGCTCAAGTGCTTTTCGGGTTTCTCAGCGTCGTCGACGTTGGCCTCTCGAAGTCTCTTGTTGTTAATAAGCTTGAAAATTGCCTTTTGCCCAGCCTTGATGCACACTTTGTGATTGTCTATATATTTCCAGGTCATTTGTGACTGTGATCTCAGCTTCTGGCTGTGTGCCTGTTCCTTTGAGCTCGGCGATCTCGCGGGGTTGGCCAGTCTTGGGAAAAGCTTTGGGAGGGAGGTGTAATGCCGGAAGAAGTTTATTTTGCATTCCCAAATTTCTTGGCCGCTGAATCGCTTGAAGACCTTGTTGTTATAGCTGTCATGTAGAAAACTCTTGGAGAGTTCTTCATGGCGGCAGCGCCGCGCTTCCTGATCCGACGTTGTGATCTAGTGCGCGCCATTATTCCGTAGTGAATTCAAGTATTGTGGTAGGAAGTGTCCACGTAAATACGGGACCTTGGACAACAGTCATAGCATAGAGAGGGCATATTAAGTAAGTAGATTACCAATAGGTCAACCTCCCATAATACATCAAATCACAAGATTTTCCCTCTATTATCCCATCCCATTTTATCCCTTGTGCCAATAGCCACACTTTAAAAAACATTGCTCTGAGCCAGTGGGAGAAAGGGTACTCGGCCAACCCTCGATGGGTAGTTCTGCGATGTGATAAATCATGTCGAGTGCCTGACGACCAGTCAGTCGCTCCTTGGTCCCTTCCCCGATCTGACTCTACCCTTTCTCACTGAGCCCGATGGCATCTGTGGTGTTACTATCCTTGTCGCAGAATAGTCCTTGGGCATGTCAGTTCTAGGTATCGCAACAGCTACTAGGGGTAATATTAGAAGGGCGAATAAATTCCCATCGCTCTCCCACCTCGTAGGCACCGGGTGACTCAGGCCTGAGACATGCAATGTCGATGTAGTAGTTCGGTGAAGGTGGATCGTTAGATAGTCATGGAGATATCCGGTATATAGTGAGATGAACTGTGGTCTTGCTAGGCTGTGCAAGTAAGACATGGAGTAGAATGCGTTGTCAGCAAGCTAGACTGGCCTGCTATCGATCACAAGCAGTCGTGTGATGTCTTGAGAGCGACAGAAGAGGTTGGGACCACTATTACTGCCACTAGTCTTCTGAGCGTCTTCGATGGCCTTCTCAAAGCAGTTGGCCATACTAAGCAGAGCCTATGGTATCTAGCTGTCCTTTCCCTGCTCAGCGATACCTTCTCCTATGATGAGCTGTTATTTATATCTTCCGTCTATTTGACGCTCAATCGGGGTGCGAATGCTATTATGGCAAGAAATAGATGTATTGTTATCCTTCGCGAGGTGCTTGCCGTCGGCAGTATGCGTATTATCACGACTAAATTCGCAGGCTTAACTATTTGCCATAAATATAGGCTATAGCTTGATGAAGTCTTCTTTAGAGTCAGTAGTGGCGCAAATGGCAGTATAAGATCTGCTGTGAATAAAGAGTTCTTGAATCTAAGTATTCTACTTAACTGGTTAGTACGTACGTGTGAGGATGTTGGAGCTCTTGTGGGGGTAGATTTGGCCGCTTGTTAGTGTGAAATGGCTGAAAGAGAATATGTATTTGGTATTAGCTACCAGTGTAAGTTGTTCTGGAAACTGAGTGTAGTCTACCAACGCTAGGCGAAGAGGAAAGGTGTTCTAGAGCGTGTTGTGATATGTGGAGCAACTGATGGGATGGGCGGCGTGGGTAATCGAGCCGTTGAGAAGGTAACGACAAGCCGCGTGTTGAGGTGAAATCCGAAGTAGTTGATGAACGTAGGGACAAATATCACTCCATACATAGCGTCTATAATGGAGATTGCAAGCGGTGTAGTTCGTCAACCCTCTGTGTCGTGGACCCTGGGTTGCCCTGATCGACTCGCTCAAGAGCGTTTAAAGACCGCTATGATTATGACGAATATTACAATTGAGGATCCGATATCAGTCTCATACATACCTTTTCAAAATGCTTTCGGACACAATCAACGCTACGGCCAAGTTCCGGAGGACCATGTAGTAATGATTTGCTCTAGGTCTGGATGGGTCGTGTACCCTAGATCTGATCAGCGTCGCTCAGTAGTCTAGTCTAATGGTTTCAGAAGAACGTTAAAGCTAAATAATAGTTTTAACAATCTCAAGATTGGCTTGGGGGAGAAGGTGAAAACTTCTTTTGCTTTCCTGCGAGTAAGGTCAATCTCAATGCTCTAAAGAAAGAATTCGTCTTAGGCGGCGGCACAAAGGGCAAAGTGCAGGGTGAGGGTTTCAAGGCACAGGTGAAGCATCACGCCACAAAACTACAGTCTCTTTAACAGCAAATTGACCACACCACAAACTCTACAGTATGCTAATATGTCAAGCTCTAGTTAGTGCATGTGGGCTCCTGGTTAAAATGACTGTTAAGTGTCCGAGATCAGCTAAAAAAAACATACAACAGCGGGGATTCGCTGGTCGTCACCGACCCAACTACTAATCCGCCGGTTAGTGGCTTGACTATGGGAGAGCGGACGGGATCCCGTATTTTCCACTACCTTTGGTCGTATGTACAAGCATGTCAATTCTTACGGACCATGAACTACAGTCCACCCACATCTGCCACAACTGTTCATGTTTGTTATTTCGCTTTCACCTCCCTCTAGGCTTTCTGGTGACGGGGACAGCCTTATATGGCCATGACTCAAACAAAGTGCTGTGAGACAATTCTCCCTAATTTCGAGCCTCTTGTGGCGGGAATGTTGAAAGTTCAGCTGTGACCACTCCGTAAAGCAGCCTTCAATTGGTATGTCTCAGGACAACTAATGAGTTTACCGTAACGCCCTGTAGTTAATAAGAAGTGATCACGCCGCTTAGACATTACTGCATAGACATTTAATTACAGTTATTAAGACTGTGCCGTTCTTAAGCCCTAAGTAGATATTTCGGCATAAGATAATGCTGGGGCTCCTTAGCTACAAGACAACTCTCATCTTCCCCTCCGCTACCCGAAGGTTCAGCAAGCCAACACTCCTCTGGCTTCCAAAACCGATGCAGTGCCTGCTACTTTCCCAACCTCCCCGGCCATGCTCCTTTTTGTCAACATTTATCCTACTACCAAACTCAAGCAACTTACGTGCTTTCTAAGCTCTAGAGAGTCTAGGCTCACTCACTACCAGCACTACCATTCTCGACAGACCAAGTAAATCCTCACATCAGGGTAGGAGACACGCTGGGATCACGCAGAAGCAGAGCCGTGCTCTTGGTTTCAGTTTTGTTCTATTAATTACACAACCAATAACAGGACATGCTTTGATCAAAACTGAGTGGAGTTTTGTGCACCGAGGGTTGTCGCCACGAGAGAACAAAGCACAGCACAGCACAGCACATCATAGCACAGCCACCCAGAGATATGCAGGTTTCTTCTTCACAAGCGCACAACATGATGCCATCTTATAATGAAACGTAGGTTTATCTTTATCCGTTGAAAAGCACACCCATGAAAGGAGAAAGGTTTGAGGGTCTTATCCGGGCTTGAACCAGACTTGTAAACCCAGCCTACCACAGCGTAAAGCCCAGCCTCGGTTAAACAGAAGGATCAGTACTGCACCACACCACACAGTTTTCTCAATTGGGAAAGTCAATTTTCTATATCACTGGCTCTTTACAATACGGGAAACACTGATTTTATTCTATTTCACATATACGTTGCGATTTTTGGGTGCAGAATGCGATGACGATGAACGTTGGTGGGAGTGATTACAGTGGCTTAACCTCGCTAATTCTTCAGTGCAATAGCAGTTTATTTTTTAGTGCCCGCGCTGCAGCCAACAACCACCATCACAGTGGCTAGCCGTAGCACACCTCAATTCTATTTGTGTAGTGATGCTGTCGCGCTGTATTATACTGCGAATATATCTAATCTATATGCCACTCCCTCCTCGGTGATGAGTGGCTTCGTGGCTTCGTGGCTCTGTGGCTCTGTGGCTCTGTGGCTCTGTGGCTGGGGAATTATGTGGATCTGTGAAGAAAACCACGCAGCTGCTTACATAAGGTTCACGTGACAGCGCGTCATTTCTCGCGACCTCTCTCGCGACCTCTCTCTCTCCATCATTCTCAACCTTGCATCATCGCATTTACCAATCACGCCCGCCTCAACATCGCAGCCTTCACATCTGCGACTGCACTTGCACTTTACAACATCTTTTCTCTTCCGGCACTGGCTCTTTGCAGTCATATCAGCATTCTTTTACCTCTTTCTCTTCGTCATCTATATTTGCATCTTCCCTCCCTCCCGCTACCACCACGATACCTTCATATCATCACCAAGCCCTCTGTACAAAGCGCGCCTTCGTACAGCATTCAAGCCTTTACCTCCGTTATCGCTCAACCACGTCATCTACCCCTCTTTCGCAACACCCCGCGTTTGCACCGATCGGCCCTGTTTAGCATTTGGCAAGCCGCCTGCGCATTTATCACAACTCCACCATCGCATACCAACCAGTCAGCATGTCTCACACAACAAGAAGAAACCCTCCTCGTGAGCGCGTGCCGCCTATTGCCAGGTTGGCCAATCCTACGACAAACGCAGCATATCGTGCCAGCCTGACTGAGGCGCTTGATCGGCTCTGGGGAGATGAGCGCCGCTAGTTGCCGCCTACCATCTCATTGGAAGATATAGCCCTCGATACCCTCTTCGCTATGCGTGCCCTTTCCCTTGATATTTCGACCAACCACCAGGATTACCCGCTGAGCGCCCTCTTTGCTCGGGGAGGCCCTTTGAGAAACAATACGTTTACCTCACGAAATGTCCGCGCTGCACACCACCTTCTCAGACAACGAGGCTTCACGACCTCGGCTACTACCAGCCACGACCACAGCAGTAGCAGCTTCTCCCAGGCTGAGATTGAAGCTGCACCTCGTTCCCCTTCTTCACCACTTGAGGACAACCCTGAGGATGCACGAGCTGACGAGTATGAGGCTGAGGCTGAGGCTGGACACATTGCTGGAGATAGCCTCATGCTGGATCTCAGCAATGAGCAAGACGATTTTGAGCAGTCTGTCTCGAGTCTCGATATGGACATGAACGACAGCTGCATTGAACCCCTCTGGATCGACGACGACTCCAACGCTCTTCCCAGTCTAGACTACGAGATCACCGCCGCTGCCCATACACGTATCAGCTCTGGAGACTGGCTCAATGATGTGGCTATTGTCAAACTTATGAGCATGTTTGTTTCGGTCAAACCCCTCAACTCGGCCTTCATCGACCCGTTGGACGTTCACAGGCATTCCATTCCGCGAAACAATGCCATCACCAGCAACTTCACCAGGAGCAAGGGCCAGAATCGCGACTACCTTGTGCTCATTCCGGTCAACTTCAACAATACTCATTGGGCACTTTTCGCTGCTTCAGCTCCGAAAAACACCGTGATTTACCTTGACTCGCTCCCCACTGCCCGCTCTCAAGACTTTCTCTCTCGAGTGGAAGAGGTACAGCAAGGCTGTGGCGCTGGACTTGGCTTGGATCTCGCTGGTGCCGCTTCAAGCCCACAGGCTTGTCCGCGACAAGACAACTCCAGTGACTGTGGAGTGGCAGTCATTGTCAACAGCATCCACCTCTTGGCACAGCAACAGTTTCCTCTTGACTCACCTGTCGACTTCAGCCTTTGGCGCCACGTCCTTGCAGCCATGCTGAGTGGGGAAGAGGACCTTGGTGAGGCAAACTCACTGGTACCAGCAGAGTTGGCCCGGCTGCCCAAGGTGCAGCTACCCTTGGCGAGGGAGCGACCTTCAAGCCTAGAGCCGGAAGACTTCGGGGACTTCATTGAGAGAGAGCAGCAGTACTTGGCTGCTGCTAAGCAACAAGGTGCGAGAACCTACCTCGACTACCAAAAACGCGCCACTGCCTGCCTCAAGCCGCTCGAGGCTATTGTCAACGTTCTTGCAGCACATCTAGTACCAGAAGGCCAAGTGGACGCTGTCGGCCACGAGCTCCAGCACGAGATGGAGTCAGTCACGCGGGCTTTGGAACTTGTCTCTTCCTTCATCGAGACCAACACTACTGCCGAGGTTGCTCTCAAGAAGCAGCTGAGACATCTCAAGATGCAAGCAGCAGAGCGCACTGCAACCCAGAAGAGACTACAGCATCTTGTTCAGCAGTATCAGCAAGATCAAGGGACACTACGAAGCAATATTGCTCGGGCTTCCGCTTTCGCTGGCAAGTCCACCAGCGTGGACATGGACTGAGGGACATGGATTTGGGGGCACAGATTCAATATGGAATATTATGACTTTGCTTTAGAGAGGGACATAAATAAACTATAGATGTACTGTGGAGTGTAGGCTTTACTACTATTATTGCTAGATACACTTTGCTTGTATTAACAAACAGCTCTCAATTACAACCAGATTACCAGTATAAACACGAATTTCTCTGTTTGTAGTTAAGACAAGGTAAAGCGTCTCAAGCCTATCAGGCTGCTGTGTTAACGAGGTGCGGCCTTCTCCTTTGTGTAGGTTATCAGGGGTATAGCCCGTGTGGCCTATCTGTAATAGAGCCTCAGTGGTTCATGCTTCTAGATCCCAAAGGCATATATCATGGAACCCTTTGTGAAAATGAAGATGTATCGGATCGCTTAACGGAGGGTCATTCGGTGAGGCGTGGTGTTGTAGATGTTGTGGGGAGGAAAGCTTTGGAAAGTAGTTGTTAATGCATCCGAGGTGGTCCGGATCTTGCTGAACTATTATCCGGGCTTTTGGCCTGAGGCCCGGTTGTGTCACACGAGGACCGATTCGCATAATGACTGGGTGCGCAATAATTATTACCGTCGACGAGTTTAGAAGTGACAATTAATAAAACATGCTAGCAACGAGACCTGCCGGTTCCATAAAAATACGAAGAGTGGTATACGCTATTATCAGCTTGCGTAATAACCTGCATTAAGAGGTTGAAAACCTTGCCCGTGTTATCCTCGATCGCGCGCTTGCGTCAGTGCAGTCTCATTAGATTCACGAGGTAACTGGTTAGTTGGGGTTAATCCACTGTAAAAACCTATTGCAGCGTCACTTGCGAGTAAAATCTAGGAGCGCCTTATGAGTAAATCCCGCGTCACATCTTAAGCTTTATTATTGTTCATAAGCTGTAAGACTGACGCAAAAGAGGAGAAATTATATCGTGGTGAAGAGGACGATGTGGAAAATTGGGAGGATGAAGATCACAAGAGACTTGCAAATGGGGGTGATTGAAACCAATTCAGAGATCTTGAGCAATGGTGTCGATCTCCACATACAGCATGAAAATGTTGATATCGTGGCTCCCATCCTCCAAGATCGGCAACTCCAACACGCCCGGTTTTGTGTAAGATATTACTCCTATTTCTACCTGCGATACCGACCTAGCTTTACTCGTTGCTTCTTTCTGGGCTGGCTTTCTATTCGGAATATAAAACCAGCGAGAAGCTAACATACTTCTGACAAAGCCTCTCCCTGTCTGCGCCCATAATTAACCTACATACCTACCATCATGTTATCCAGCCGTGTCAATCAGCTTATGAGTTCTGTAAACAGGTAATGGTATTGGACTGTGCCGCAGGAAAAGTTCCGTCGACATAAACAGAGAAAGAGCACATGCGGCCATCGCGGATTGTGCTTTGATTAGCTGACTCAAGGTCGTGATAACGACTGCGTTGTAAAGTTCGCCTGTGTTCTTCTGTGTTGAAATCTCAGCGGAGCAACATGCCGTCAATGCAGTACTGAATTCAAAGGTAGCGGTAGTCTTCGGACCGAGAAGAACAATAGTGTGATATCATGAGCTGCTGGAGCATTGGAGAGCTTAAGGTTCGTAACCATAACTGACAGACTTAGGTACGCGTTGTCTGCCAACTTGGCCAAGCCCATCTCTTAACGACTCGAATAAGCTGCATAAAGGCTACGAGAGGGAACGAAGGTGGTGGGATTGTAGACAAGTCGGTAGCACCACGGTTGCATTTCGCTTTGGCAACCCAATCTGGATAGAGACGTGAAGCGCTGCGAGTCTGCCAAGTTGAACGATTAGTCAACGGGGATAGCACAGGTTCCTGGTCGAGTATCTCAAGACCTTACTGCCAGACTTGCCAACTTGACAGACCTTCAAGTCTCATAAGGGAAAGACCCCAGTATCAACACTACTTAGATGTCTGACAAACTGATGGCGATATCGTATACCTTGAAGACAATAAAACTACTTCAAGAGGCGGGAAAGCTTTTGATGGGGGGCTTGGATTGATTCATTCTGCGTCATCCACTAGGCAACATCCAGCACCCGAGCCGAGCGAGATTCCAGACAGCACTGATCCTCTGTGCAGTAGTCTTTCATAAACCTCAAGTGCAATGCAGGCACTTAAAGCAATGGTGTAGATCTATCTAACCAAACGCGATGATAGTTATGGCAAAAATGTACGAGAGGCCAACTTGAATCCTTATGTGTCGGGATAGTATGCGGCTGTAATAAATTCGGGACAATAACACCAAATTGCCTCTGGTTGGATTACTGAGTAGTCTGGAGTCAGATGAGCTTTACCTATAGTCCAGGTATTCTGTTTGACTGTGGCGAACACCCTGGGTTAGCGGGGATACAAGGCTTGGTGCTATGAGTCGAAATATGATTCTGCGTACAATCGAGACAAATACTGTGTCACAAGATCCTTTCGCCTACTAAAAAAGCCACTCTTATATATCAAGGATGCCAGTAACATAGGATAACAAGTTGTATTATGCAATAATCAGATTACGTCTTTCACCACTCAATTTGGCAGTATTGGAACTTCGCACAATGAAGTCATTTTAGTGATTCCATGCATAGTAAGAGACTCTACGGCTGGGGATGGCACCCGGTGCATCTAGAGCTTGTCGGTCTTGCTATGGACGCCCTCTCATGTGAAAATGTCACTAAAGCTGTTTATAAACGATTCGCATCTAAGAACCTTGTACTGGACGCTATTGCTGTTACTGGCAAGGCCAACTTGTCTCGGAGCAAAGAAGCTCGTAGGTTCAAACTTGGAACCAGGTGAGATAGTACTGGTTTGCAGAGCTGGCTTATTTGGTATAATAATAGCTGTATTACTTTCGTGAATGAGTTCTTCGCTATATTATTCTCCACGGAATCTATGCCTCCGATCCACACGAATTTGGATACTGTAGTGAATGTGTACGGAATGTCATTATGACTGATAACAAAAGGAGGTTAAGGCCTGAAAGATCTGTTTGCCAAAGCTATGGAAGGATCTAAGAGGACCCTAGGGAAGCTCCTGAGCTCTATACACTCTACAAAGACGCTTAAAGAGCTGCCTGGGCTTGGCGAATAGTTTAATTACCATATTATGTATTTTCTGTATTTGGGAGCTTCGAAGGAATCACACTGGGTTTCTATCGAAGAACCTACATTGCTACGCTCACGGTCAGCCATCTTTCTCTTGATTGTCCTATTTAAACTGCGCCTTGATACATGGTTCACTTCTGATGAATTTGAAGCTGAAGCTAGCTGAACAACATGTCTTGAGAGAGCCAGTCAGTCCACGAAGGACCAGGTGAAAGTTCAACGGAGAAAGCTTCCCGCGTTTTTCCAGATGAGGTTATCTAAGAAACAAGAGTCTAACTACACGCGACGTGCTTTTGCACTGTCTCATCACCGCTTCATTCACCTTCACACTGTGGTTAGCCCTAATCAGATATGAAATAAGGAAGCTTACTCTGACCTATCGCATTCTTGTGGTTGTTTCTCTACGCTTTGGGGCACTGAGAAATAATATCTTGATCTTACTTCAGCCCTTTTTAGGCCAGCTTTGGAAAACAGTTTCGTTAACACTGACTTGTAAGAGAAGCAGGACAGGTCAGTAGACACTACAGCCTTAGTAAGATCAGGCCGGCGAAGATACAGACGAGAGGTTGAACTAAATAGAAAATACAATAGATCTAAGCTTTCGAGGCTAGGAAACAAAAAAAAGAAGTCAATATCGAAACGAAAAACATAACTACGAAATTCGAGTGTAAGTATCCTGGCGTTCTAAAATCTAATAAGATCACAAATACATAATGTTGTGGGAATTAGGGCTCTTCCCTAAGGCAATCATTTTTGTCCTGCCGTCCTGACTAGAGTATATAAGGTAAAGATTATTCCTCTAAAATTATTTCTTACCACTACTTCCATCCGTAAAAGACGAGAAATATTAGGTGACCTACAAGTGAGACTTCCGCTCCAGTGTAAAATACCAGCTTCCTGGCATGGCGAACAGTCTTTTTAAGGTTGGCCGCAGGTATAGGTATGTACTGGCAGTGTAGGACTGGGAAATCAGAGCACCCAAGAAAGACAAACCAAAGTGGCCAAAGTGACATAAGATCCTTTTTAACAAAATTGAAACCTCCAATTATACGACTATCGTATGTAACTCGCGTTTTTGAGACACTCGCTGCCTGCAACACTGGTGATAGCTTTAGACGAACATTTATCACTACTAAGAGAAGACATAGTTGGACTTGCGTCTGTAACTTTGCCGGACGGCATAGCCTTTCGGACTGGCTCACTCAGTTCTTTTCCGTCTACTTTTTGAGCAATGAGGATATTTATACTGATCCAAGAGCCAGTCCGAAACGCTATTCCAAAGGCAAACTAATGCTGAGCATGTATACACATAAAACAAGAGATACCTATATGCCACTCTGCTTTCTATAGATTCTGTCTACATCTCAAGCACAATAATTCATATTATCTCTTTTACCTTCACAAGGGTACAAGACACTTGCTACTTACTGGCCTGTTAGATGACTTTCTTGGCTTCAAAAGTTGAATTGGATCTTAAAGGGAAATATGTACTTGAAAGGCAACCTAAATAAAACAGCGAATATGAATGTTCGTCGGCACTGAAAGGCTCTAAGACTAGCAGCTTATGGATGAAAAGGATTGACTCATTGAATATGGGCACCTGCTGAGGATGATTTCGACAGTAAGGGCAGGGATGATGCTATTGATGGATATAGCAGTTAATGACGTGCTGTTGTTCGCCAACTAGAAGAAGGGCTCAACGTAATGTCTACAGTAAGCTAATGACCGAAGAAACATGTAGGAATAACTTTCATGGTGATTGTTGAACTGGTTGTGGAGATGGAGGCTGAGACATCGAGTTTAAGATTGGTCACGATATCTGTGCTCCGCTTATAAAAACAAGCAAAGTTGTTCGCCAGCCACCTAGGTAGCTGGAAGTGGTTCTAATGAACTCCTAAGGGGCTCATACAACTCCCATGTGGTCTTTCAAATGTCTGTTATAATAATGAGCGAGTAAAAATCACTTAAACCCTTGAGTGTTAACTTTTATACCCAAACCTCTATAAGCACTCTTATATCCAGATATATTGATTGTGACTCTGCCTCTGGCTCTAGCATTTACCTTGTTGCCTGTTCTATTTCAGAATCTACATAACCAGCACACCTCTATACGCACTTGGGACAGAAGGAAGGGCGATACTCAAAGCAAGAGGTTTGCTCCTTACAAAGGTTCTATTGCTGAATATCATAGCGGCCGAGATTATCCATACCACGGTCAACACACTCGACAGTGGTAAAGACGACTTGACACCCTTGGAAAGGTTGTGGTGACTTTTGGATCTGTAGGAGTTTGTTTGACTGAGTGGAAGGGAGTTGTTAGTGATGGAAGGTGGACCAACGAAGCCTTAATGGTAAGAGATATTGGGATAGTGGACGAGACAGTTCAGCCTGGGGGAAGAATCTAGAAATTCTTGGTACTTCAAACTGGTTTCCTGATTTAGTGCTCTTGCGGAATGTGCCTGTTTGGTAGGAGGACAGGCCATACTACTGCATGTTCGTTCCTCTGTTCGCAAGGCGTAATACTGAGCGGGAGGCTTAAATTCATTTAATAATATGCTTGTACGACCCATTTATGAGACCTTTGTTACTAATTGAACAACAGACTAGCAACATCAGCATAAGACTATCTATGTCAAGAGAACCGCTCCACTGTGTTCATAGTTTGGACGACTTTACAGCTACTACTTCGATTTACAGTGCTATAAGATTGGAAAGCAATACGAGACAGGATGAGAGAGCCCCCAGGAGCCAAAGCCGTCGGCAAGAAAAGACATGGGTGGGGGGTGGAACGACAGTTGGGGTGAAATCCATAACCAGTCCAAGGGTCTCTAGCTCGCCATTGAAGTTTGGAAAATGCCTATGGGCATTATGACTGATTCCCGCATATTCCAGGGAGGAAAGGTAACATGCTGGCTGCATCCTTAACAAGCCCAAACCATTAATCTCAAGGAGTGGCTGGCCTCAAGCCATTGGGTTTAAGAGACAATAGCGAATGAAGAACGGCCGTAGTAACGGGGAAGTAGCTCACATGGGTATACATAAGCACATACATTCTGCCTCCAGACACAATCAGGAAAATAGAACATATCCTCATTCGTCACCGAGAGTAATGTATTTGTTCTCACTTTGTGTCATAGCCTTCTTGGCAGTAGTCACGTGGTGTTGAGGAATATCTTTTTCCCTCTGCGCTTTGCAGTAGGCCTGTTCCCTTGTTTATCTCAGCTTATGGCAGAGGAAGTAACCTTTAGATCTTATTCCACATCTCAACATGGAATAAGTCCTTAGTGTTACCCTTCAAACTCTTGTGAGCTTAGCTGACAAAGTGGGTGTGTTATGGAACGAACTTCTACTCAGATAGATAATTTTATTCGCCAAGCCCAAGGCTCTCTTTAAGAGTCTTTATGTAGTTCAAAGAGCTTAGAAGCTTACTGGGAGTCTTGTTAGATCCTTCTATAGCTTTGGCAAACAGATCTCTTAGCTATTGAAGCTGTAGTGTTATACAAGGAACTACTACTCATAGAAACAGTTTTATTCGCCAAGCTCAGGGATCTCTTGAAGAGTATCTATAGAGTTTGTAGAGCTTTAGGGCTTACCTAGGGTCTTCTTTAATTCTTTTATAGCTTTGGCAAATAAATCCTTCAGCTGTTAAAGTGGTTGTGTTATATAAGAAACCACTACTCATGCAAACAATCTTATCTCCGCTAAGGGAGCCTGGACTATCTAACCGCTATATACAGTATATTATTCAAGGGCTAAGAAGTGTTTTAGTATATTTTAGAAAGCCACATTCATTTGGCAAACAGACCTTTTCCCCACCCTAGTGGGTGTATTAAGTTAGAAATAATAGCTTATGTAAATAACTTTATTATTACTATAAGTGCCTGTACTACCTAACTAGTATATGTAGTATATTATTCAACTGTTGGAATATGTATGGGAAGGCTGTGTGCCTTTAGGGAACAGCCTTGGGTGGGTGGTTAAGTTGAGCTTAAACGGTAGGTTTTAAGTTGCAGTTAATATAGCAGCCACAACGTATAGACTATCTATAGATATTAAAAGATACCACACTATAATAGAAGGCTGTATTTTATATCTGAAGGTACTGGTTTGAAGACCTCATGTGCTTGGCGAACAATTCTGGCTTGGGGTCCTTGGTTCGCTGGTACCTGCATTGGGCACCCACCTACACCTTCACTGTTATTAGTTCGCCAGAGGCTTGAGGGTGCGCAGAGGGTATAAAACGATGCACCAGCGATTAGAAAGCAAAAAAGGATAATTGCGAGGGCCCTGTGTTATGGCGAATAGATTTATGAAGGTTACCATTCGCTGTGGGTGCCAACTACCCAGTGAAAGGCACTATAAGCTGTCACTTAACTGTGAGATTTACCCTACGTCTTATAATGTTGCTATAAGCGTCCAAGCATAATAATAATAAGACTATACTATGTAAAGGAGGTATATATTAAGTAGAAGCACCTTGAAGTTCTAGCCGAGGTGTTATTTATAGCGAGGATTACATAGAAAACATACAATAATTTGAGAGGCATGGCGTACTTACTCTACAAGCTCGTGCGTGCCTCCCGTATTTATATGGAATACTAACAAATGGAACCCGAGGAACTAGCCAGCTAACTAAATAATCGACGCTTGTGTAAACAACTTAAATAACTAAACTTATAGATCTTATTCCATTAATGTAACCGTCTAAAACAAAACCAGCTTCTGGGTTCTTATTTATAGGTTAGGTCTGGAAGCTAACAACGGGGATCAGACTCAATGGATACCAGAATAGTATTTTCAGTAGCATCTTTATAGCTCACGTTACGGTCAGGAGGCCAAATCCGACAGACTATAAGGACAGCAACGTGACTTTTGTATTTAAAATTAGCTATATCCTATTATATTAACTATACTAAATAAAGCTATAGGTTTTAGATTATACCTGTTATAGAGAGAAGTAGATTTAGGCTTCTCGGTTGTATTACTGTTGAATTACTGTTGGTTATGTTGCTTATCTTGTTATCTTACTGTAGGGAAGGTCTATTGGGTTATGTAATCTCGGTCAATTGATTACGGCAGCTTTTTCCCTCGTGACTGAAGTGGCTCTATTTGTCCTTTTAGGACGTTTTGACCTTCAGCACAAAACTCCATCTTGCGCATATGTGGCCCCAGCAGGGGCTTTTTATGCCTTTGGGAAATAGAGTTGCGGTGGCTGATATGGTGGGTAACCTTGTTGAATTTGAGATACTGTTGCTTTTCGGTCTGTATAGAGACCTCTATTGTTGATATTTCTGTGGGTTTTATTGGGACAGCTAGATTGCTTTTTTAAAGGTGCTACCAGAGTTTACATAAATATAAAAGATATATAATTAAGTTCTATATTCCTAAGGTAAGGATATTCTAGAAAATATATTTTAATTATATCTTACCTAAGAGGTTAGAATTAAAAGGTAGCTATAGGAATATTATCACTACTTTTACTATAACGTTTACCTACTTTATATTACTATTATCTTTAGTGTAATACTAAAGCTATTAGTCTTAGCTATTAACTATTTAGGTAGTATATATAGTAAAGGTAAGGGTATAGAGGCTGCTGCTACTAATAAACCTTAAGCTTGTAATTATATTCAGTATGGCTCTTATAAGCTTTATGCCGTAAGGATAAAGTCCTGAGATATATTAGATTATACTAGTGCCGTTAGTAGTAGAAAACTGGAATTTCTCTAAAGACTATTATGGTTACTGGTAGAGTTATGTAATACCGGATTTCAGGTTATACCTCTTGCGTATAGTTAGATGTCAGGCTGTGGGAAACAGTACATAGCCAAGTGCATGGATGACAACAGCAGGAATAATGATCTGACAAAAGGCAAACGCCAGCGTCAGAAGGCTTAATTCCAGTAGTCCCCTCCTATACTTCAAGTTACCCGACTGCATATATAGTTGGCCAATTCTTAAGATCTCCTTCCTCTAAGTATATAACTCTACATTGGTTTTAATCATCTTATTAATTAATTTTACCCAATCCTTTAGCATTTATCATCATTCCCGCCCCCAAGAATATCATGAGATTTCGAAGATTCCCTCCCTACTTCAAGCTAGATATCAACACAACGAACCCATTTGACATAGCCAAGCCTGAGACTTTACTGAACACGTTTTCTCCGTGACTCAACTCTGGAAAGGTCTAGCAATTAGGCCAAATATCGGCTCCTCATAAAAGCATCACATCTTCTGCGCCGTGACTCTGGTCGTCCAACTCGATGCCCAAACTGAGATCATCGACCCACAGGATCTCAGCACCTTTGATGACTCTGTCGACGTGGATATCAGACGGAAACTCGGGCTTAGGATTTAGTCGCCGCCAGGCCCTAGCGGTAAACACAGGGCACTTCATGCCGACTTCTAATTTAATCCTAGATCAGGTACAACAATGTTCCTAACGTTTTGTGCCACCTGGTCGAGATTGCGTATGGAAACGATGGGCAAGACAGACATGGTCAAACATCCGTTGTATTTCTTCCAGGACGATCATACTGTCAAGTTGCCCATGGTGCTACGTTGGACGTACGGCAACCGCCAGATCCGGTTTCTTATACATCTATCCGCTGATCACTAAGTAAGGGCTTTTACTCTAGCCACCATGACATTTTATAGCATGAAGAGGTCTTCCAAATTGTCGCATGCCACTCAGTACTAGAACAAGGATCTCATAAACGTGTAGGTGTCTTTTCAGTACATCATGTACTAACATGGTTAGGCCTGCCCTCAGCCAGACGACACTTTGGGCGGTGGTCTCTGCCCTCCCTCAATCTCAGTATCGCCCCAAGGGCAAGGCCTGACCCAAGACGATTGATATCGCTACAGGAAAGACAAGACCGTTTGATCTGGCCCTGGAGGTAGACGCGGTTGGGCGTGGTCTTTCGGACCAAGAGACTGATGCGCTGAAAGGTCTTGATAAGGTGATCAATAATGAGAAGGGCGCTACCATCGAAGAGATAGATAGAGTGCCTCAAACGAGCCTCGACCGTTCTACACAGTCTTTGCGACTCGATACCGGGATAAATATACACGTCATCGGCTCACCTATCGAGAAAGCCCATGAAGGATCCTTGACCGTCCTCTTTTGATCTAGTTAATCTCGTGGATGACTATGACACTCAATAACAAGTATTAGACTTTAAATATCGTTCAGTTGAGGTGACGAATGGCATATGATTATCGAATGTGACGCCTCTCGAACCTATCTCTGGATATACTATACGGCATAAAACCAGGTCAATTACCCAGTCAGCTATACAGACAACTGGAAAGAGTACTCGAAACAATGACTTGGCCTTGACTATGGATTGCATGACCTTTACAGACCACTTGAGTGTTCAAATGAAATATGCCGCTATAGTGAACTCCCAACGACCCGGATAGGCTCTCGGTAATATTCCAAGTAACCAAGCAGACCTCGAGCTAAAGCCACTCAGACGCTATGCAGAGGTCAAACGTGGTATTAGTCCACACGACTCGAGCTACTTTCACCTGCCATTCCATGATCCCCAAAAAGAGGCCCTGCGGACCCCCGATGCACAGGATCATTCGAAAAAGAAGAAGCTCAAGACAAGGACCCAAGTCTGGCACCATGGTGATTGCCAGTGTTTTCCTACCATTTTCGGAAAGAAAACTAAACTCAGCACTTATCATAAAGCCTCACATTACTCAGGAGGATGTTTAGCATTTGTTAGTCTGCCTCTTACATCCCCTGGACGACTTTGAATGTCGGCTGTCAATCGCCATTAAAGTAATGATAAGGTCCGCCTAATACAGAGAATCTACTTGGTAAGCCATATGTAAAAGATCGCCTGGAGGCTTATAATTCCATTCCAAACACTTGATCACGGTTTCACATCCCAGTAAAGGCTACATACCAAGACTTCGTGGCTCGGTGTCGATGGACATGACAGATGGAGTATAGAGCAGTATAACAACACCGAGTCTGCTTGTTCTGCCATTTCATCATTTCAGGCGCGTTGTTTTATGGAATCTGAGCTAATAATAACAATCACTAGGTCGCTTATCGACCATGGCAATCTGCCGCCTACTATACCTCTGGTTGACGGGGCTTTCACATTTCCGTCTCTGAGACTGCACTGTCAGATCCCCCAATGACGTGATGACTTCGTCCTGATCATTCTAGACATTATTATTAACCCCATATCCTCTTGCACCAACCTCGCGGCCAGGTCTCTAACTCTCTTCCTCGTCCAGCTCTACAGTCTCAGATCTCGTTGGCATTCTTCAACAATGGGTCTATGGTGCTCTCAAGTATGTAGTCCGTTTCAGAAAAAAGTCTTACCTGTGGTCGGTTTTCTTCTGTGTTGACTCCGGAAGGTTATCCTGGCGGGTGTGGCTGGGTATGAAGGGGTCCGCGTTGGGCGATTCGCCGTCGTCTTTTGTTAGGCGGCGCTTGATATTGTTATTGTACAATTAGATCTGGTGTACGTGTAGACGTCAGTTCTTTTGGGCCGCGTTACGAGGCGTAATAGATGTGATGAGATAACCAACCCTACAAACTTGATAGTAGAGGAAACTCACTTAAGCCATTATCCTATTAACATCAGCCAATTTGCCGAGTATTATTAAGCAAGCCAGGGTATACAGCCTCAAGATACAAGAATAATAAATAGACTCATGAATGCAAGGCTTTACTAGCAACCTAAACGTTACACGCAGCATCCCTCACGTCACTAAAAGACATCAATCCGCCCATCTGAGATTCGATAAACGGTGACTTGTTTCCTAGGGACAGAAAGTTCGACAGACCATCTAACATATGGCTGCATTCCCAAACTCAAGCAGTTTCCCGGCATAAGGCTCAAGCCAAGATGAATAGTCTAGTACTTCTCAAGGGCAGCGTAGTGTATCACCTTATCACCTCGAGTGTCTCGACCTGTATGTCCTTCCAGTAAGGAAAGTAATACTGGTGAGGTTCCGCTAGGGGATATGTTTTGCGAGTATTACGTCTACAAGCGTCGTGGCAGACTCCTTGCCGGCCATCACTGGCGGAGGATCTGATTGTTTGTAACCGTCTAGCTATCGAAGTATCCAACTCGACGGTCTGGGGCCGAGAGCATCGTGGTGCAGGGAGACGGCCGTGACGAAATGGAAGAAGACGGCAGGGCAAGAAAGGCCAAGACTCGGCAGAGAGAGTCTCGACGTGATGGGAGCCAAGAGCCGAGAGCAAAGACTCGACAGCGAAGGTATGATCCGAAGATGATGGTGAAGTTCTTGGCGAAAAGGAACAGCCGCGACGGAAGCACTTGCAGCATGATGAAGACTTGTAGCTTGATAAGTGAAGAGCTCGGTACAGATGCGGCTCCTCCGACTAGGAATTAGAGCAATACCATTGGGGGTTAGATACAGATGAATCTTTACATCAAGAATAACAACGGGAGCAGGGGTTATAGTCAATAAGACTAAGCGGCGAAGGTTTGAGATAGGCAGCTAGGAATAGAAGAAGTTCATTTAGAGTTTTGCTTTTTTATCGGCCACTCATAGGATCATGATTTCATATGCGTGCTGTAACACAGGCCAAAAGACACGAGTTCACACCTTAGCAAGCCCAACCAAGCTCACCAACTACCCTACGACAGATGGCCATGAACGGAGTATTTGGCCCGCGATGCAACATCAATTACTCGATTTCAATACACTACCGAGTCCGTGCTATTTTAGCCTTTTCCATGTGGGTGCATGGATTTGGTTTCAACGCTTGAGGAGTCTCCGCGCTTCTCTCACCGCTAAACTTTTGATATAATGATAGGCAACAGCTCAAGCTCTGAGGAGTTTGGTACATTCAAAAGATCCCGTCATCCTCGCCCGCACCGCTCACACTACCAGACTCTTACTCTTACGCAGAGATTAGCAAGATTGTCGACGATAAGCTCAATAACGCTAGATTCATGGTTACGTTCGAAGTCGAGTGGGGAGGTCGGGAAAAGACCGACAAGCCTGAATGGCGTCTGCAACAGGATCCGCCGGGTCTCGTCTACCAATACTGGGACGGCGAGGGTGGACGTGATGCTCTCACCGACCTCATGGACTTACCCATCGGGAGATATTGCGCATTGATAGCAGCATCGTGGATTGGCACGAACAAATGCATACATTCTCGTACTCGGTCTTCTTCTCCCTCAGCATTACGACGCAAGGACTATCCTGACATCAGTCACGTAACCTTTTCTACTCTTTGTAATCACCAGTTTGACTGGACTTGGCCGAATGAATCTGCTCCATGCAGGCCTCAGCTCCAGGCCTATGAAATGGGGTCTGGGTTCTGTGGAAGCGTACGATTATGATGGCTCAAGCTTGATGACAAACACTGGAGTAAGCGCTTGCGTGAGATCTGCAAGACCATACAGCTTAGGATCTGTGCGATGTTGGTTAACCATGGTAAACTGGTAGGTACTATTTAAATGATTGAACGCTCTGAACCGATAAGTAGATAAGTGATAATAAGAATTCTTCTGACGCTCGAAAAGGAAAGGGCGGGCAGACCCTACCACAATTTCACTGCCATGGTGGCCGAGGGTAAGGAGGCTGTTGAGACGCCTCCTCTCTCGGTTTGCTATCTCTTGAAGCTCTCAAGCCTGAGCTCTATACCTCCTTTCGTTTTGGCAGGAGACTTCTGGTGTGTGAAGTACCGGGCCTACAGCCAGCGTTCTCCATGGAAATCTATGGCCATGTGGTTCTCAGCCTTGCTCTTTTGTGAAAGTCAATTTTTTATTTTTGCTTCTGATCCCCCTTTTCGTATAATGAAGTGAGTATTCTACATACCCTGACCTGTAATGAGCTGAGCTTGAGATATAGTAACCAAAGTGGCTCTAGCTGAACTGCCACTATTGTTAACTCCTTGTCTCAATGTTGACAATATAGAAAGGTGAGGATACACAAACAAGTGACTCAATATATCGAAGAGTAACTTTCACCAAATATCGCCCTCTCCTCTGGTACTGCTGAATCCTCGGCCACATGGTACAATCAAGCTGGTATCCTTTCCAATCCACAGGGTGTGTAAAGTCTTCGACACGCATGTCTCGCAGGTTCACAACCCTTTGACCTTCAGCACATCTAAAACACGACTTGCGTATCGCTGATCCTGCTTGTTAATAAACTTTATACCCTCCTTGATCTCAAGGGAGATTATAGAAATCACACCAGCCATACGAGTCGGTCCTTGGTCCGCTATTTTTTGCACCTAGACTCTAGCTAGATTTGTCTGTACCCCAGAAGCGAAAAGTCGAGACGGCAACTTGCCCTCTTACAAACATGTCTACTCCTGCTACAACTAACACAAGGTGTAAGTGCAATTTATAGGGGAAAGTCAGCTAAGGATATCAAGTTAGATGTCAAGCTAGAATGCCAAGGTTCAGCATGCATATATAACCCGGGTACAGGTTCTTACAGATACGCTTCAGACAAACTATACAAGGGACGACATGATGAGGTGCCATTACGTGAATCTGCAACAATCTTTAGTCTGAATCAACAAGCCAGAGGTCTACTAGCTGACCTCAACTTCACAATTAATAACATCCATAAGATTGAGAGCTTGAGCTAGACTATTGCTACCCTAAGACAGCCTCATAACCTGACATGCCTGACTAACAAGCTGAAAACCAACAAGAACAAGCTAATACCTATCAAGTATATGAAGAAGCACCAACGAAAGTGTAGGTCTTCCAAAGACATGGCACGCCTCGTCGAATTACTCAAGATATTACCAACGTTTTAGGGTCAGTGGTGTAGAACGCTTGAGCATTTTCAAATGTTGCGAGAGCGTACCTAACGTGCTACGTTCTAGTATGGAAGTCCAAGGGGTCTAAGCTATGCACATCTTAGAAAGAACTCCCGTCGCTGCTGTAGATGCCCAAGGAGGGCGCTTGGGAGACTGGGTGGGAGATGCTTTGTGTTGGGTTGTTTCTATTGCGAGATTGCTCGGAAGGATAAGCTGCGGACAACAGACTCGAAGCAAAATTATGGCAGCTGTCGACATGGTTGCAAAAAGGTTCGTCGCCGCCACCGAAACTACCGCCATCCTCGCTCTCATCCTCATCTATGGCACCCGAGTCAGTCGGGCCTGGTCACCTTGGTCCAGAGAGCTATGGACCTGGAGAGCTTTGTTATTCTCCTTGGACCAGTCGTTCTCGCCCTGTTCTTCACCTGAAACTTCCTCATCCTCATTCTCATTCTCCTTCTCAGACGAGGACTCATTGTAGGTGGGTAGAATGCGACGAAAGACGCTGCGACTCAGACTAAATAGATCATAACTATCAACCCCGGGACCCGATGCACATCATGAAGTACTGGAACTTACACGAGTTAGCATGGGGGTGTTATCAGGAACACCCGTAGTCATGGCGCCGGGACTAGCTTCTGAACGTCGAGAGACACGGGCGGGTCTATCTTTGTTCGCCTTGGTGGGGAGTCCGTTGAATTGCACTTGATAGATGTTCGAAAGACCGAGGTTCATGTAGAACAGGATAAGAATGAACAAGATAGAAAGTTTTTCCACAATCAAAATCTGTGCGCTCGCGTAAACGTGAAGTAATGGGAAATTGCATTATTGCTATCGCATCTCTTGGTCTTTGCTCTCACGCACGCATATCAATGTGCCACCTCGGAAAAGCTTGGGCACAGTCTATTACGACAAAGAGAATAAGCAAAGATAACTATAAAGAATGGTTTCGTCGGATATATGATATAAACGCTTGGTAGCTGCCAGGTTTACGCATGGAGATTTTCCGGTATATGCATTTAGTTCCTTTGAAAGCTGCCAATGATCTAGATACCGATCCGTGATAATCATTGGTAAATACAGTGTAAATATTCAGGAAGGGTCAGGCTAAGTCCGGTCGTGTGAAAAACTGTTAGTCACATATCAAATCAGAGCAATATTCCCAGGTCTCGGTGATTCATTTTCCGTGTCAACATGGTATCGTCGGCCATGTGGCTCTAGCTTCTTTTACTCGTGATAGTTTACCCACAGTTGGCCCTCGAAACCCATAGCCTGTCCCTAGGTAGAGACTCAAGCATACTTCTCCAGTACCTACAGGCATGATTAGCCAACTCGACGGGTCATGATAGCAAGAGAAACGAATCTAAGAGACATAGTCTGAGACTACCTTCTACTGTGGCTGCTCTTAACAAGAATATAAGCTACTGAATCCTTTCCAACAGTGCCCAAATCCCTCGTAAAGTATTCGTCACAGTAACCGGTATCGTCACCAACAAGACCTACTTCAGCGCCCTACGCTTTTTTCGCCTCTATCAATCTTCCCGCTTCTTTGTGTATAATATCCATCAATGTTTCAAACTCATCCATCTACCATCGACCGGCAGCGCCATAAAGACTCTGGTATACCAACTCCCTAAACGAGCAAGTCGGACACAGCCTGCAGTACATACAGACACTCGTTGTCTTTATTCCTTTCATTTTGCCCTGCTGGCTAAATCCAGTATTGGCTTCATTGGCTATACCTATCTGAAGAGTAGAGGTGATTGGACAGGATGTAAGTCCTGCAGTCGTACATATATCGCCTCGTCGTGTAAGAGAATAAGCTGCCGGAGTCGATGCCTCTACGGTCAGTCTTTTCTTACGACAGAAAGAAAGACGGGAAAATTGCGTGGGCATCACATCGTGAAGCATACAAGACGTCTTCACACAAGAACGGGTCCGCTTTGGAGAGATTGACGTCGCTGACATTGGAAAGGGAGGGGGTAGTCGACATGTCTGTTGTTAAGAAATGCTGGGCTAGCAAAAGGGAGTCTTGGCTATGGAAGGGGATGGGATACAAGTTGAAGCAAGGTCTAGATATGCCTTGTGCCGGTGATGATGATGTCTAGAATGGGGAATCGTGTTGACAAAAAAGGTGTTCAGCCTCCAGCTCAACCAGCCACTGGCTAGCACGTCGACGCGCGAATCCTTCGAGCTCGTCAGATTGATTGGCCAACCTGCATACCGACATTTATCTTTGCCCTTTTGTCTATCTTTGTGTTACATTATACATCTCATATGATAGCCGTACTACTATTAGACCGACCTACCAGCCATCACAGCCAGTAAGAATACGCAGAAATAGTCTGCAAATTCAGATTTCCGACACGGCGAGCTTCAAAATGAGCCCAACATTCATCATCAGGATGTTTTCGAAACTCCAGTGTCGTATGTAGCGCGTTGCAAGGAGGGTACGTGTCATGACAAAGGCCTGCTGAGGTCAAAGCTCGACAGCAGCCAGGAAGTGAATGGCGTTGTTTCTGCCAGTGACACCTTTGAACAACTTCGTGTTGAGGTGCACAGTCATTTTTGTGTGTTGACGCGGTCTCGCAATCATTCCTCAGACCATCGGGCGCTCCAGCCGTTTCCTGAACCCACGTGATGACTCCTAGCTATTGTCCATCATACTAGACTGGCCTCCCGCTGCCTATCTCTTTGGAACATAACAATCTTGCATGTTTACTACCTATCATCGTTGGAAAGACTGACTCCGTACGTAAAGTTGTCCCCACACTTGTGACAAGAACAATTCGCTAACAGCCCCAGCGCTTCCGTGGCATTACTCTGCGACAGATCCAATATAGTCCTGCAAGGGAAAGCTTCTAGAATGAGGATGATCATGAGGTAGTAGTAGAATATAGTTGCCAGCCGATGTGCGAGTTGCGTGACAAGGTGGCATTGCGGCGGAGCTGGGGCGAATGTAGGCGATTGGTAATGGGTTCCTCATCGTCATCAAGCCAGAGGCCAATAGGCGTTATGGAAGCACAGGCCAATTTTCAGGGTAGCATCTTGATACTGCAAGTAGTCGGGATGCGGAGTGATGTGCAGGCGGACAGTTGTTCCTGGTTCAGCATGTCGCGAACTTGTTGATAGGATGTGAAGGCAGCGGTAGATACTTTCCATCCATCCGAGTAAAAGGCAGAACCTTTCAGATCGCGGAAAGCCTCAAGTCGCACGCTCGTAAACATTATGAGGACCTGTTGTTTAACAGCCAATACTTTGTAGTACAGGCGGATTATTTCAATACCATCTTCCACCATTCCTTTACTACGATTATTCATTTACATCCATAGTATACCTGCATTCTTTCCAACCCTCTCAAGACTGCATTATCTTCAAACTTACTTTGTTTGCCAATGCGTTTGCAGACAATTTGATCCCAACAGACTTTCCTCTTCTCTCCGCGTTTCTGTGACAGCTTTTATAAGCTACTATAATCCCATTATCTTTCTCGAAAGAGCAGATGAAGACATTTCCCCAACAAAGTTCTGGCTTGCCTCAACGATTTCGATTCCGAAATCACCTATGCTGACGCCAATACAAATCCTGTCATCTCAATATAAGGGCCACTTTCACACGCCTTTCTCGAGACCAAGCCCACTATCTCAATACCAACTGGGATCCAGCCGTTCCCCTTTGCTATCTGGGCGACACAACACACAGGAAGATCAATCATCGACTTTACTTATTGTCACCACCAGAATACCGTCACCGACTTGAAGAAAGGTGATAAATCGGCGGTGGAGAATATCCCTAATGCACTCAAGTCTACAAAGCCCAATGTGCTTTCTGTCCTTGGATCCCAGTCCAGGTCCCGGAACGTTGCCGCTGACTGTCGGAATCTCGTCGGTCGTCAGCCTGAGTTTGCACTTCGAATATTCTATGGGCGTGATCAAGTGACGTACCACCATCACTCTTGAGGTATAGGTCCCTCTACCTAGCCGCGACGACGACATGACGGATTCAATCTGGGGGAATATCAATAGAGCTCTAAGTGCTCCCGGGTCTCCCGCTATCTTGCCTGAACTGATTCGCCAACCTCTGAGATTACCACAAGCGATCACTTGTCGTTGCTAACGTTGAAGTGAGTGCCCTACCACGGAAGTCCAACAAACCATCGAATATTAGATCAAGCGATATTTGATTTAAAGTCGAGAGAAGTCGGCACTTACCAGCCTTCTATCGCCTGTCTCTCCACTTAGCTATCTCGACCATATCAGGATTAAACACATCCAAGCCGGTCTCGAACTCGAGCATAGTGCCTCCAAGCAATTCCACCAACGCCATGTGGATGTTCCTACGGAAGCCATGGAGGTCAACAGCAAGCTACCTAAGTTTGACATCACCAATATATACCAACCGCCCGGAGCTATAACAGTTCGTCAGCGCACCCGAGTCCCCTTCTTCACAACATCGGCGGTATAAGACAGAGCCAAGCTATGTAATGTCCAACGCTGGTATTGCCTGCCGTGAGAGCCTGGCTGCCATTGATGCTGAGATCCAACCAAAGGGACGGGCTGTTAAGGCCTGCATAATGATGCTTTATACTGAGGCCGCTGTAATGATTGTGCTGCTTTGCCAGTAAGAAGTAAGGTATGACAAGGAGAGCCACAAGCTGGCCACGATGATTTCTTATGTGCAGGTATGTGCAGGATGTGTCGCCACAGGGTATAATTTTTGCGATGCCTCTTTCCATGAACAATAAATAGTTAAGCATTTATTGTCAGTTTGTTTGTATGAAAATGGCAGCAACAAACATATTTAACTAGATGAGTTAGCAGAAGGCCAATCTTGTGAATGGCCTTGCAGAATTAAGAATGGTATATAAATGGGAGAACTTGGACACTAAATGGTTTCAGCTTAATATTTTGCAAGATTTCCTGTAAGAGTAAATAATCTAACATAACCGTGTGGTCTGCGGTTACTTGGCTTAATAGCTCCAATGGATATATTAATCCGCTATCACGCTCTCATGTTTACGGTCCTTTGCCCATGATATAGACTGAAGAATTTCACCTTGAACTCGTCTTCTTTTCCCCTGTCGATTTATCAACATGCCTCAAAGATAACAAATTATCCATTACTGTTTTTCCTGTCTTACCGGGAATTTGCTATTCTTACTATTCTCGTTATTGACGTTAGATATACAGCCTCTCCTACCCGTCAATGCCAAATATCAATCACTGCCCCCAAATGGCTTTCATCTTAAGTTGCCTTGCCGATGAAGTTGTTGTAGGCTTGATCTAAGAGCTTATAGTGCTTGGCGGCTTTCTCTATTCTCGTCTTTTGCTATGTCGCTTCTAACCTTAACCAATCTCTTGCGTATCTCGCTTCATACTTTGCCCTACTCGTCTATGGCAGAGGCGACGTCGCTTAACTTCTTGTCTCAGCTGAAAGACCTGTCACGGACCTTCGATTCATGTCAAAAGCGAGCTTGCTAAACTGGTTGCGAAGCTCTGGGAATGCCTTGACTGTAGTCTTGTCTAGTCTCCTGTGGTTAGAGCGCAACCTCTCAATATCGCGCTTAAGGCCCTTAGACTCTGCCTAAAGCTTGTCGATGCTATTATCGGAAGTATCCTTCTGACTTTTAAACTTACCTTGACGTTCTTATTGGCCAGATATCCCAGCTTGGCCGAGTCTTGTCGCTAATCACTCTTCTCTTTTCCGACAGTATCAATCTTATTAAATGACGACTGGTTGGCGCCTAGGTATTAATGAGGCTGCTTCTCGATTTCCTTGACTTTATTATTGGTCATTTCACTATCCCTTTCTAGAGACTCTGATGTGACTAAACATTTAGTCTTCGTCTCGCTATTGTGGCAAAAGCTGGCCATTTTGTCTTTGATCTCCTGTGGCCGTCTGCTCAAATCCATAACAAGGTCTATAGAAAGCTTCGAATAAGACATTATATCTTCAACGTCTTAGGAACTCCCGCCAAGGGCCATACGTGAAGAAGTTTCTGTGGCGCTGGTTGTCTTGACACCCTATGCCCAATTAGTATCTGTTCTTGAATATGTAGTTAATGAAGCGATACTTATACGCTGTGGGTTCTCGCGACCTAAAATAACCTCCACTCGGCCTCGAGTCAGGTTGAAACCCACTGAGACCTGCTTCCTGGAACTCCTTGCTGACGGCAGGATGAATGACCTTATGAACGGGAAGCCTCACCCTAGTACTGACTCGACTAAAGGCGACATGGACGAAGTTTGTTGTGATTGGCCCCTAGGGCATAGGCGAGGTGGAATCAGTTGGGATAGCTGACGGCTTTAAGCTTGAATGTCGCATTTTGCAGGCGCTAGTAAACGTGACATTACGCGATATTAAGAGAGTTAGTTATGTTTATAAGTTATAGATTCTTTCGCACAGACTGGACAACGATATCAGCAAGGGTGCCGTCTATGTGCGTTTTGGCCTCATTGAGGGCACCTCCAAGTCGCTGCAAAAGAGTCTCTCTGCATTACCGGCGGCTACCAATCTGGCTTTGCTTTGATTGTCTTTAAGGCCGCGCAGAGGGAGTTCGCCAGCGTGTCTGGAGGAATAATCAGTGCTGACTTGTATTTTCTTGGACAGATTGAGGCAAAAAGAACTTGGTCTGGCGTTGCTTGGGGTAAGTGACGAAATGAGAGAGTTAGGAGCGAGAGAAGGGGAGGTAAAGATTAAGGAATGCATTAGGGGATCTGTGGTATCAAGGATCCGGCTGTCTGTTTGACGGTAGGTCCGGAGAATGCAGAGCGGATAGAATCTAAGCGCATTTTGCAAAGTTGAGAAATAGTGGTATTTTACTCGGGGGCTTTTATTACTCAAGATAGATCTGGAGACCTTTCCTCTCACAAACCCCTCTTGAGTGAGAGCGACGGTCTGTAACGCAGGTGTTACCGCACTTTCGTAATGGTTCTCACAGCTCGACTCCGTCTTTCCTGACTTTTTCCAACTTCATTCAGGCATTACGCAATTTCCCAGACTTCATTATATTATAATCATTGACGATCTTCATAGTAGTTCCGCTCTACCATCTCACCACCAAAACATCATCGAAATGAAATACGGCACCATAAGCAATGCGCCAGATCCTTTCGATGGGGTTTCTCCTTTCACGCCCGTATATAAGAGTTCTGAAGTCAAGAGGCTCTATCTTACACAAGATAGAATCTGGTTCAACTCCTTCTACAATATATGGCTCGGACGGGGTCAGCACCGTATCCCAGACGAGAAGGATGAAGGGGTTGACTAAGCAAGGCTTCTTTATAATAACAAGTCGATCTGTTAACTTTCAACGTAAGTTTGAGGCCATTCATCATATGGATACCACTCACCACGCTACTCATTTTAGGGACACCACTCACACTTCACACATTGAAAAGGACTCTATATGCATTCTAACTCACCTATACTTGTCTTCTTTTAAGAGATATCTTATCACCTTCAAAGTATCTTATTAAGATTCATTTTATCACCCGCTACACCTGTCTAGCAATGTAAGTCTAAACCGCACTTAGCGCCTGTCTGTAGGCAACCTCTCTGTCTACCTAAGCTGTAATGTCCCGAAGCAAAGACATTGTTCATAAAAAACATTATCATTACATGTTTCCCTAAAGCATCTCTTTATCCGCATAACGCCACGTTCACCTCTTATTATCCAGACAGCACAAACTCCACTATCTACATGAAGATACGCGAAAACCTCGCCAAACTCATTGCTATCCCAACGGATCTCGCACAAGAGAGTCACCGCCATGCGTCGATAGTCAATTCAATATGCGAGATACTGCGCGAGTCTATTACGTTGACTTTTCCGCCGTAGTAAGCGACTCTCTTTATTCTTGGCGGGACTTTAGTCAGCTAACATCATATGCGTAGCGGCGAACATTTGATTCAAGATGCGAAAATCATCGAGCATGCAAGTCACTAGAAGTACAAGAGCCCCAATCGATCTGCTCCAAGAGTCCAAGAAGATATGTCGGCGCCAGCCCCGAAAACACCAGATGCAACAAGACGAGAGAGTGAGGCCTCATCCGGGACCGACCATGTTGGAGGACAAGAAACTAAGACATTGAAAAGCGCTACATCTCAGCATTCATCATCACCCAATGCTCCCCACAGCTCACCACCACCAAGTACCTATCACCATATACGAAGGGTCGTCACCGGTCAACCCTCACCACCACCCAAGACTGAAACATCAAGGGATAAACGTCTTTTAAACGACCTACCATCATCCAACATCGAGGACAACAACCATTCAGTAAGGCCAAAATAAGTTCTATCGTCCAACCTGTGCAGCCCAACAACACTCCCTTTCCAGTCACCTTCATAGACGACAAAACGGGTGCAAACCTCATCAACAACCTCGCCATCTTGGACCGTACCCAAGTCAGCATACTCCTCGTTCCATTCCCACCCATCACTTTTGCAGAGATGTTGTCTTGTAGTGATGTAAAGGACGAATGCTGCCACATGAAGAGCGTATCATACCACGAACAACCAGAGCATGGTGGTTATTACATCATGTTAGTTATAAATGTAGTACCTGAGATAAATTTATTGAGAAATAACGCCTAGCTATCCCCGGAGCCACACAGATTTTCGAGGATATGATCCGCTATTCGCCCCAGATAAAGGTTCTCAACCTTATCTACCATCACGATTTATCCAAGCACGCTCCCTTCGATCCAGGCCCTACCATCACTGGCAATTCTGCCGTCAACGACTTTCACAAAGGCTATCATTACACCGCAACCAACGGCTTTTCCAAACGCTTCCGCTGCGAAGACATGACATACAGCGAGGTTGTTGACGGCAAAACTGTTTGACACGGTCTGCGTTCGTACAACGACATGTACTTTGCTACAGGGTACAGGTTGTGGTTGAAGATGGTCATGCACTAATCGTTTCGGCGCCAAAGAAACCTCATTGTCCCAAAGCCAACACTTCACGAAAGCGCAAGGCAGTCCTAGCCCTGACCGACACTCTACGAAAAGTAACCTATCGAGACAGCAAGACTTTGCAGGCTCCAGGTGTGGTTCAGGAGAACATTGAAAGCCTCTACTATCGGCGACTCCTGATTGCTCACGAGACCTCATCGCTAGCTCCAGTCCATCTATGCAAGCGCGTAGCCGCCATTTGAAATTCTTGCGTGATTATTTAGTCTGTGTATCCTGTTGTATAAGGGTGGCAATAGGGGAAACCCTTCCAATTTAACTCTAAAAAAGCCCAACTCGAATATACGGTGCGACTTCTCCGATACTGGACCGGTAAGTCCATTCTGGCTGAGTTCTGTAACCTTCTGGGCCAAATACACCTGTGGGAAGTAACCGAGGGATCCAAGGATCCATGGTGGAAAAATAACAGGTGAGAACATTTCGACGCCCTTTACCACGACTACGGAACGACAAGATCGCAGTTGACACGGGAAATGGGTCAGCGAAAGACGTGGTCCGAGGTCTGTGAGCAGCGAAAGGGCCTGCTCTGTTTCATTCTCCTCCAGCATGAACCCCGTTCCATTACCAAGGAAAATTCCAACCCATGTCAACCCAGAGACGAATGTTAGATACTGTTATACCCGCCAATGCATGACAGTTGTTGTGATACTCAGTGACAGAGCTGAAGTGAGGTTTGTAACGGAGATATTAATACAAACGCTTCGAGAATTCTTAAGACTACCATATTGATCAAAGCGAGACTCGACCAGACCAAAGTCCGGAGCTCAATTAGACATTCTCAGACGGGGCGCTGCCACTCATGATAGTGGTCAGCAAATGGGCCTCTTGTTGATTTCCACGTTGGCGATTACAAGTGAGTTTCAAAGTCATGTTAGCACTTTCATAACAGAATCGCCTTTTGCTTCCTTCAATATTAAAAGAGGCTTGATTATCTCGAGTTCACGAGCAAAATTCTACGCCCTTCAGGCCAGCGACCTCGGTATGAAAGATAAATGAGCGCCTTGAACACGAAACTAACCTCAGACACTTGGATTATCTTTCAGGTGTTGACACTGTGAACCCTCCGACCGCATGCTTTGAGGCGTAGACCAAACTTGATATTCAAGTCAACTTCTGCGCTGTATTTGTCTCACGTCCACTACGCGCTTTCAGCTGATTTTCTACCGTTCACAACAAAAACCAACAATTAGTCCTCTACCACCGCGATTCTCAAACTCAGCCCCAGCAGGCCCACATGGCACGCCATCCTACGAACCAGCTTTTATCCTGAGCACATAGGCTCTTTCATCCCTCCCTCAACATCTCAGCAGATATGCGACGTCTTCTTTTCCGCGGCAAAGAAGCATCTCGGTTAGAACGAAACAATAGCTCAGGAATATATTGCTTTCCAAGATGCAGACATTCACCCTTTGGCCCGTAAGGAACTTACGCTTTACGAGGCATCACCAAAAGTCTGAAGAAAAACGAGTCAAGATTCCTGTATGTACCAAAGAGCAGAAGCAAGCATTTTGCAACAAGTGTCGGCCTGTGCAGATAAGCTATGACACCCCTGCATTTCTGTTCCCTTGTTTTGAGTGGAGTTTTCTTGACTGCGTTCCTTGCACGGTTGTAGAACCAAGAAAAGGATTTGGCTCATTCGTTTTCCAGGCTTTGGCACCATTTGTGTTGGAAACACCACGCATCCAGCCATCACCATTGCCGATTGCCCAGGTGGCAAAGGAGTTATATGCACCAACCACAACAGGTTACTGCAATCCGCATAGCTACATACGTTACTCATAAGACAGATATCATGCTGGGAATAGTGATTACCGCAAGAGATACATAAGTACATGTGGCTTCATCTTTCTGCAGAATGTTAATACTGGAAGGCATTTACCATCATCGATGAGGTCCATCAATGAAGTATAAGCACCGATATATTACTGCCTATCTCCAACTATTTTCTGGCAGAGCGCTCTGGTCTAAAGGTTTATAAATTTTTTATTTGCCCATTAGCTTTAAGGCGAATCAATTCATCCGTAGCTGTTGTAATGTTGACAGCTACTAATGTAGAAAACTACTTCAATACTGACGATGTCTCCAGCCAAGACCCCAGTCAATATCGCCACAAATAAGGACCTGGAGCCACAGCCAACTTTGTGCGAGATTGCAGCCATGGTAGCCTGTCAGACGCATCGTACAGAACCGGGCGGCAGGTTGTATCCTTATCTTCATGACCAGCGCAAGGGAGATTGAGAGAGTTTGTGTTGCCTTACGCGCGCAGCACCCAGTCTAACAAGTGTTGCCGATATACTCATCGTTGCTAAGGATTACGCGCGATATGCTGACCAGTGGGCTCACTAACTAGACATATATCTTTTCTGGGAACAAAGCGGAAGCTAGTCTTTACGACATCCTCCCCCGATGTTATCAAGCCCGTTACGCTGCCAACACCGTTCGTAGAGTCCTTAGATAGCGAGAATACGATATGTTTGCATATCTCGGTATAATATCCAAATACCAGCAGATAATCATCGACATTTCCGAGGCAGATCGTATCAGCTAGTGTAACGACTTCTGTGCCAACCAGACCATGACGAACTAGGTCCTGGAAATTTGCGCGCAAGTCCGGAATTGAATGAAGATACAGAACTTCAAACACAAAGAGATACTCTCGAGAAGTGCTATAAGACAACACAACAAGAAGATCCCAAAGAGCGTATTGGGAGGGTGCTTCATTAAACCAGGAATGCTTACCAGTAAATATCAATATAAGATGGCTAGGACGAACAAGCAATACCTACCACTGAATACCCTATAAGGACTCTAACGTTTGAAAATAGGTTTCTTAGCTATCTGCTTTGTTAATCTGCTAACTTTTAAGTCTATATTTACCTTATTCCAGATAATTATAATAACCCGTCTACCACTTCCCATTCCGAATCGAAACTACATAGACTTAGTGGCATAAAGTCTCAATTGGAATATGGCATCTTTGATCAGAACTCAGTGAGTTGGCGACCTTCACGGCTGGCATTACTTGATTCAATGAATCAGAAGGTGGATTCCCGGAGACTTGATGCTTTTGGCGGCGCAAAGGGTCTTTTTAGACTGTTTGTTAGAGCGATGGGACATTTCGTTATGATACGTAAGTACCATCATCTGGTATGCTCTTGAATGTATTATGTCTTCAGTCCTGATATATTAATAAAAACTCCATCTATACTCTGTACGTGATGCCCATTCCAAATTTATTTACTCCGCTGATAGTCACAGATATTACCTTAGATCAAGATAACACCCCATCGAACTTTATTCCCAAGTCGACTTCATACTACCCCCATTTTGCTTGCAAATCTTTACCGTCGATTTATTGTCTTCTCTGCCTCGTCAAGTCCTTCGTCGCTCTATTTTATTACCGTCTCCGCTCTATATCCCTTGGCAGTACAGCATCTCGTACCCCCGAAGTATGTAGTCACTTCTTCCTCAACCTACGGCGACATACCTATTCTAACTTGCCTTATGAGCCATCCAGGATCTATAGGACAACACTATTTCTGCGGTCAATACTGCCTCCAAACCGACTAATACTCTCAGGTCGAAGTACTTTCAGCAAGTAGGATGGCCAGACGCTACAACAACGAACAACATGGCCCTGACTATTACGAGAAAATCGCCTACGAGTACTTTTATGACCACAATGTAAGCTTAAACGAAAAGGTGTAAAGAATTATCCTCACCACTCTCAATGAGGACGGATCAATTCAGATTTCTCCTCGACAGTTTGCGACACTTGGTAACCTTGCTGTTGAAAAGCCAGTATTCCGAATTCAGATTGAGTGCATGGCTAGCAAAAGTCGAAGGACCGATATTATTGATGAGGAGGACCTTGACACTTTTGCAAAAAGTGATAGAAACCTTGGGTCCATTATCATTGTCCGATAAATCTTGAACTCCTTGGTCGCGTTAAGGATATATTTACTCGCTTCAATCCCTCACAGAATACCATCCAGGCTTTTCCCCACGAGATTGAAGTCTTTCGCGCTGTTGATAAGATGCCTTGGGTCCCAGGCCAAATATTCAGTCAGTAAGACAGTGTTACAAAAGCACTATCGCGTCGAGACACCTGAGATGAAGGCTCTGTCTTGTCCTGCTCGCTCTGGGCTCAATAGTTCATAGCTACCCTATTTGCTACGGCTCATGTGGAGCTGACACGCTCCGTATCATATTAGCATATATACTAAGCTGGGAAATTCTTTAGACAATCACGCAACTCAAATGGTATCAGCTTGCTATTACGTCCGATCGACTTCGCTTTGCCAGCCTTATCAATTCGCCTTATTCTCATGCTCTTGTCTATAGTTAGAGGCTCGCAGTAGTGATTAGAAGACACATTAGTGGCAAGCCGCGGGTGGTAAAATCACACCGGTCTCCAGCCACCAGGACATAATGCGAAATACATACCGGCACCGCAATCCAAGCTGACTTCTAATGTCTGGATCAACAAGGCATTCACCCCTTCGCCAATCTCATATCTGTCGACTGGGCCAGTCACTATATACTATTAATATTAATATAACCGCTACCGCTAAGCATATTCACGAACCAAACCCTCTAAGCCCCGCCAGTAATGCGCTTTGATAACCAATAACAGTCCCTTGAACGTCCAGCGCTGAAGGCAAGCATATGAATGTCGGCAATAGGAACTTCATTGAGAGTTGATGAGATTGCGATATTGAGATGGAGGCAAATTACCGTGTTGGCGGAGCAGTCACTAGCGACGCTGAAGGGCCCAAACACGGGCTCTCTCCTTTACAACCAAGACCCAAGTCAACATCTCCCACCGACAGCCATCAGATAAGGGTGACCAGTGTGATATATGGCTAAGCGCTTTCAGCCGAGATGGCTTGACTTGTAATGGACATTAGGAAGACATACATTAATTGGGAGATGCTTATACATTCGAGATTCTCATTTACTACATCATATAAAAATGGGCATCAGTGAGTTTCAATGCCTCTAGAGAGCATAATGGCTAACACCGTTCCTCCCCACCAATGCTGTCAACGCCGCCTCAAACTCGGTAGAACCGCATCGATACGCCCATGGACTGGTAGACAATTCCAATAGCTTCCGCGATAGAAGAACTGAATCTCAAATCAGGGTATACTCATAGCGACTTTCGAGTTCATCCAATATCTGCGAACCTCCATTGTCGGCTAGCGGCATGATCCAGTATCGAGCGACGCGTAACAGAGCTTATTAGCTACCATGGCGATGTCATGCTTCATCGAGACCCTCCAGATGAGTAGATACCAAGGTTAACCAGAGGCTCAGTCAAGATCACAGCGCCACTATCCCCCATTTTAGGTATTGAGCTGACGTGTCTTATTCGAAACTTGTAAAGGTCAGATGCACCGAAGACAAGCCAAGTTCAACAAGCTTAGAGAGGTCGACAGTCACTTCAGCTTTCGGCCTTGGTATTCGGTGGATCCAAGTGTGGAAGTTCATCATAGGCTAAATGGCTACTCCGCCATATACTAACCTTGGTCCTCGCAGTTTCTGGTAAGATGGTGATATTGATCTCCGCGACCGACAAAAGACGTCCATGATCACTTGGCCTTTGAACAGCCTTATATCATTTCCATCAGCCGTCGCCTCAGTCAGTACGGCCACCAAGCCATAACCAACGAAGAACCTTTGACTTTCACTCGATTACCAGGCCATCAACAGAGAAGGGCCACTTTGTTGAGCCGGCCTCCTACCATCGCCTCGAATAACAGTTCAGACATACATATTCCCCTCAATTCTGTTGAATCTCTCTGTATTGGTCGAATTACCCTGGTCTTTTCATCCCCAGCTACCAATCAGGCTCCTGTGTGAGAATAAGCCACTAGGATGAAATCGTCACTGGCGGCCGAGTTTTG
This sequence comes from Fusarium nurragi, assembly GCA_012977755.1. Lineage (NCBI taxonomy): Eukaryota > Fungi > Ascomycota > Sordariomycetes > Hypocreales > Nectriaceae > Fusarium > Fusarium nurragi. The sequence continues at coordinate 18,055 of JAALXI010000278.1, read as the reverse complement.
GTCTTCTGTATAACATTCTCGACGAGACTTCACGAATGCTTGGATGGCACAGACATGAAACTCACACCCAACTCTCTGATCTATCACAGCCCGACCTATCAACCCACGAGATTATCGACCGATCTTAGCTATAGAGAAATGAGTCCGGTAGCACCTTCTAAAGCGATCCAGCTTTCCCAATAAAACCCACAGGAAGATTAACAATAGGGGTTCCTACACAGGCCAATCATCTCCATAATTCAACCAACCCGATAAGATCACAGCTAGATCACCGAGTAACCTTCCAAGCCGTGAGTCGACCCGTCGAGATGGGATTAATCAAGCTGACCTCAATCGCAGCCAACATGTCGATCAAGATCCCCACCGTCGTGACCTTGAGTAAGGACAGAGGAATCAGACCACTGAAGATAGAACGTCGCACAAACTACATGCTTGCCGATCAGGATGCTGAGTGGCTCCCATAACGACCGCAACGAGGAATTTATAATGACCAAGGCGGAAAATGATACAGTCTTGCCCAGGTTAATAAATGATGAGAGCAGGGTATTCCCACCCGAGTGAGCTTAATTCTTGCACAGGAGTTTCTTTTTTTCTCCTCCAGGCTTGATCGGTAAGCCGTCTGCCGAACGTCACCAATATACTACTAGCACTTTACGCAGCGAAGGACCTTGGGGTCAAATATGCTTACAGTAGGTATGGGAAATAAGCCATGTATTTCAGTCCATCAAAATGAGCAGGAGATAATGGTTATAATTCTGGCGATAATATTTACACAAAAATGTCAGAAGACGCCCAAAGCAATTACCGTATAGTGGTTGTCAAGCCCTTGGCTACTCACAGATCCATGCCTGCGCTGAAGCCCGTTAATAGTTGCTGATGGAATGGCATTGCAACCTCATCGAGCAAGCTGCGGAAGCTTGGCGAATGCAGTTACGGTGGCATGAGGATGGCAGGTTCTTATTGTGGCTTTAGACAAGATTAACTTCGGTGCTTTTTCAATAATCCCTTATTTCGACGTGCTGCCTGTTGTTGGCATTGATATGAGCAGGAGGAGTGTCTAGCTTGATTAGCAGATGACAGATGAGCTATACAGCGGATCTCTGCCGAGTAGTGGATGCTTAGGAGTGAATGTCACATACAGGCCACCAGTTCGGGTTGTCTTCAGCTCTGCACCACGATTGAAATTTACAATCTGGATATTTATTATGCCAAGCTATGGTTGCGATTGTGAGTGGTATTAATTGCGGCAATAAAATAGAAGATAGAGAAGTTTAGAAGACAAACCGAATATTACTTTACCAGTATTTATAAAAAGTTCAGAAATGTATCAAATATTACAGGACCCTAGGTTTATGGATTGCGTCTCTTTTACTCCTTATCGCTCCAGCCTCCTGTTTACCATTGCAAGACATTTCCCGACTTAAATCTCGTTACCTACAGCCCTATTAACATGCGTAAACACCGACTTTGGCCTCCGAGGCCTATCCAGTAAATATCTTCGCACCCACTTGTACCATCTAATAACCCCCGAAAAAGACGCAAATGGTGAAGAGGAATACCATAGAGGGCATACCAATCGAGACGAAGAACTATGATCCCAGGATGGTACTGCGATTGGAGAATCTCAACGTGGTCAAGGTTGCTTGACTTCTTGCAGGTCGCTATCGAGGCGCTTGGCAAAATTGTCAAGGAAGCTGAGGTCTAATACGAATTGTTTAAGTTATTTTATCTTAGAAGAGGTATTAGCAAGCGATTTGTTTTCGGCAGTGAGATGTGACATAGGCCTTAGGAAACTGGTCTCGGGACTAAGAAGCGTCGCTAGGTCAAGGTCCTAAATCTACCGCTATTTCTCCAGCCACTCCTAAATATGAGGTAGAAGTTCAAGTAACAGGTACAGCTAAATAATATCACTAATAATATATTTCCAGTACTGCTGCGCTTGAAGTAGGATGTCTGCTGGAGATTTGCATGTATCGTCGTTGGGTTTAATTGTACGTCTCGGTATGATGCTAACGCAGATATAGACAGGCCCTCCCATATTAATTATCGTTCGCCAAAGCTCTGGCTTGCTACCACCAGTATTATTGATCAGCATATGCAAGGAATTTGCAGTAATGTTACTGGCTAATATCTTACTTTAGATAAAGAGAACGAATGGCTACGTATATGCAATTGCTATGAGCCCATGTGGGACTTCTCTTAAATTCCAGCGTACAAAACAGCCGTAGACGTATAGAAAAAGGTCACTTGATCCTAGGCGTGACTGTATACTGACTTTCCCGACGTCGACTCGACATCCAAAGGTTAGTTAAGTATGGGAGAAACTCCAAATCCTCATTGAGATGAGGTCAAGACAATGTCCAAGAAGCGACGGATACCGACCTCGAATGAGATCACTGGAAGAATGTCTGTCTCATCGATGCTCGTCTCAGTATGTCGATTATGACCCAGACGCCTTTGTGTTCCACTTCATATAACTCTTAACCTTAACGTGTTCCTTCTCCAGACCTTTCCTACAAGCTCCACATCACTTTAAGGCATGGAATCATCATTATCAATCATAACTCCAATGAGCACCTACTGGACCACCCTGCAGAGATTTGCCTGCCACCTGCTTATGGCGATACTATGACCTTCTCTCCCTCGTTGAGTTTCTTCTCGGGTGAGGCGATGGACGGCGGTTTCAGGGACTCAACGGTGATAATCACAAATGGAACGAAACTACTGCTAGTAGATGGAGGCTGAAGAGATAGACTGGTGGCAGCGGAGGCCAAGGCACGTGGGGATAGAAGAAAGCAAGATGGCGCGGCGGAAAGAGGCGATGATGTGTGAAGCTTGGTGAGGTCTGAGTCATTCTGATGGAGAGAGACTCGGCACGTGGAGTGTGAGCCACCCTTACCACCAAATGGTTCGGGATTGTCGATCTATGCTTGCTGGAACATAAACACGTTAGGTAAGGTCAGTCCAAAATATCTATCGTTTGCGAGCTTGACGTAAGGTCTACACCTATAACATTCCCGAATCATTAGGCCATAAGTTTGGATGCCATTATGTAGCGGTCGGGATGCGTATGTGTGATAACCTTGGTCTACGGCTGGAGTTGGACACTAAACGCCAAGACAGGTCGTGATGATGGAGGGAACTTGTGCCACCGAGAGATCGATAGCGACGGACCGATTGACGAGGCAGCGTACAAGCGAGCAATCGAAGTCATGAACCTGGTGGCGAGAGAAAGACGAAGCAATGGAATAGACCTTTGGAATTGAAGATCTTTAAGTAACGGCGCAAGAGAGTGTTGGTGTGTAAACTGCCACTCGCATAAGGTTCTGACTGACATACGTCCAGCGAGAACTTGCAGATCACGAATCGCGTCTTCGAGCCACTAGAGAGAAGCTCAACCAGCACAAACAAGCTCGATCTGCAGAGGCCGGCAAGCTCGCTGGCCTGAGCATAGGTTCCTCCGCCATTAAGCTCAATAATACTTGAAAGTGAGAGGGCGGTGATCTTCTTGGTACGTGAGCTTATGGGAGTCGTTATGTTGATTGTGGTAGGCGCTTGGATCTGGAGCTTTGCAGTGGGTGGGAGCAACTCGTCCACAGGACGTTGAACGCCCGACTATAGTTCACGAGACGTCGAAGGATCGCATGCCAGTGCTTAGTATTCAAGCAGTATCCATTGTGGTTTCTTATTAACTTCCTACTGCCAATATCTAGGCCCGAGCGCTTGTTGTCCCATCTCCCGTCCCCTTATGCTGACCCATCCCGTCAATCGCCGAGTCCGGAGCCAGTACCAGCATTGTCGTGGCTCAGCCATCTATATTCAACGACAGACTTGGTGTATTGGAGTCTCGTCGACTTTAAGTCGCTGCCGTCCGCGACCAGTGTTGGCCCACCTGTACGAATTATATCCCCAGTCGTCCAAAGGCCAGGTCGTCTTCCTCTTGCTGAAATTAATATTGATGGCGATAACTTCATTTCTGCTACATCCAAGTATGGTTTCTAGCCTCCTAAAACTGCCCGCCGGGACACTCCAACACTATAGCAGCATTACCATAACTCGTCTCTTGTCCATTTGATCATCTTTCTCTTAGCACTAGACCTTTATTTCTATCTTTCTAAATTAAGTAATATGCAATTACCACTATACAACCGTGGCACAACGATCTCACCTCGGCCCTAGCTATAGCCTATCTCCTACTCACTGGCCATACTGTAGCCCTTTTATTATATAGAGGGCGTTAGGTTTTATGGCAACCAAAATAGACCTGACCTTATCTCTTGTCACAGTGGAAGATATCTTATTTAGCCTTCAAAGGTTCCATCTGTCGGTCTCAACAGCTTAGATAATATAGAAAACCCGGACGACAATATGGCTTTATCTCCTAGAGCCAATGGTATCTACCTAAGAGTCAACTGCTAGGTACATAAAGAGCTCAGAGCGTCAAGTCGAGTGAAGAGAATGGCTACCGCAAGTAGCTCTCCTCTCAGCCTCAATGCATATTCAGACTGCCTTCCTGATCTCTTTTTCCATGCCTATGTTGATATTTGAGCCTAGTATTACGGACGGGTGTATGGCTTTGGGGTTAATTCCTCTTGAGCTGCTGCCGAATATCGACGTAGTGATCGACCGTGCGCGCTTAAGCTCTCGGCCTGAGTGAAGAAAGATGTCGTTGGTGTCTCGGCGACTCTGTCGGCCGCTTGCATGCTTGCGCCCTGGACAACTCCCAGGACGTTCTCGCGGCTCAGTGATGTTGGCCATAGGGTAGATTGCCTGATTTACTGCCTTTAATCTAGTATAGTCCTCATGCACGAACATAAGTCCGCTTAGCTACCTTCTTTCCTAACCTGTTGAATCTCTAGTTTGAGGTGATCTCTCGTTATCAGTTTCTACACTTAAACCAGCCGACGGAGGGACTTAATATGCAACATCTTGAAGCCCTTCCTCAATGGTAAATGCCAAATGCCTAGGTGTATACCATACAAACCCTAAATAACTATAAGTAGTGTTATAAGAACCAATAGGATTTCAAATCTTAGTAAAAGTGATTAATGACTTAATTACCCGTATTCCGGATTCTCATTCCTCTTACACACAGCCTAAGCTTTCTAGACTGCAGCATGCTACCATGGCAGGCTTACTGCGTTGATCACCCTAGTCGGTGCTTAAAGATATCTTTAGCTTCTGAGGCAGTGAGTCTTTGCAAAGGAAATAAGCGGTGTTAGTACCTTTGTAATCCTCGTCAGTCTTCGTTTCTTGATTTGGCAGTAGAGAGTAGGGAGAGCTAAGTCAAGTTGTTGTAGTTCGCGAAAGTAGCTGGCGCCAAAGTCATTACGACAGCGAATTCTGCTGAAAAGGCAAAGAAGCTTAAAGAAATAGAAGCCAACCGTAAGATTATCTACCAGGAGATTAAGGACTGGGGTGTATAAGTGAGAACTCTCACCCCAGATGAAGAGAGGCTGTACAATTTCCAGTAGCTCGCTCATTGGATCACAGTCAAATCCAGCCCTTACTTGCTCGTGGTGTCACATCGGCTTGTGTGTCCGTGACGACGATGAATAAGCCTTTAATCTTTACGGCTGCTTAGTCTACGAGCTCGGCTTATGCTTCTTCTCGGACTACTATGCTGTAGGAGAAACCGTAGATTTCTCCCTAGGGTTCTGGATATTAAGCTTTCCGTCCAGTACCGGTGATACATAGCTTCTTATTAGTAATATTAGTAAGTGGAAGAATTACGGTTGGAGGGTAACTTTTGAACATTAGTGGACCAAACCTGTAGAGGTGACACCGCGGCTTTCTTCTGAGGATCCAGTCATAACTATAAATGGCTACACCAAATGCGTTTACTTCTAGAACTATCACCATCAACGGAACAACCGACGAGAGCGACCTAAATCATTCCGGTACTTGATATAACCGCTAATGGGGTGTGGGAATTGCTGTCAGCGCCTAATACTGGTTTTCAATTTAGTTGGTAGACGGTACTCGCCTCTACGGCTAGGTTCTTAAACCTTTGGGAGATATTACAAGCCTTTCGCCACTGTGCTTAAGATAGATGGGACTCACGAGGTCATTACCGTTCTTCTCCGGTTCTAAAGCTCCAGAACTTATGACGCAGTGGACAAGGCACATATAGCTTTCTAGGCCATTCTTAACACAGCCTTTACTATTTCACCCTCTGCGGTTTCTTATCGGACGGAAAGGGCTTACCAAGAATAAGGGGGCTAATAATAAGGTACTCCATATTGACTCCGGAGTAAACGGCTATAAAGTTGTGTCGGAGATACAGCCTTACATAAAGAAGACGTATAGCTTTCCTTGTTGCCAGCCCGGCTCTTCACTCAGCACGGTGAAATTGAGGGCGATACTCAAGCTCAAGATTACAAATCTCAATCCAGATTGCTACTGATTCTCAGATGGTTCTAAAGTGCGGTGCTAACCAGTAACTAAGGATAGACATCGACGAAAAGAAGACCGCGTTTAAGCAAGAACAAAGCGTTATGCAGTTTTGTCCTGTTCAGTCTTTGAAAAATTCCTCGTGAACTGACAACCTCCAGACCCAACAGACAATAGTCAGACACAGCCCAACCTAGCACTAGTCTCTTAATGTAAGCTACATACTATAGACGCCGCCAATTCCAGTTACGGAATATTACCCATCTTGAATTTCCGTGAAGACTTCAATTGAACGAATACGAGACTGGATTACAGATAAGCTGTTTGGGCAGCTCATTCCTACCTAGAGCCCAGGTTCTCGCCAGTTTACTCCTGGTGAGCTTATTCTATTAGCGTTAGCAAACCTTACCGATTACATACCATGCCCAATATACTTTAGGATCCCCAAACCTAATTTCGAAGTCCAATTCACAGGCATTTCGCGAGTTGACAAGAGGGAGTGTTCGGCGATGATGGCAAATACATTACCTGCAGCACAATCGTGTGCGCAGCTGCCTTTGTTAACGGGTTAATATACCGGAATGGAGAACTGCAACTAAGTACCAGACGATAGATGTGTTCTACTGACTTGCTTTGTTACTCATCGCTTTTGATAACTCTGACCTCCGTAAAGAGGGGCACATGTTGCCTGCAAGACGCATAAGGGTCTTTGTCTCTTGTACCCTGGGGAGTGATCAAGGCTTGCTGGCTCTCGCCTAGGTCATGGCATCCAACAACCCAAACTACATAGGTAAGAATCTTACGGAAGCGAGCCATTAGTGCCATTTCTAATGCGTGTAATAGTGTATTGAGTTCCCAACTGTCCAGCTGAAAAGGGAAGCATCACTAGTGAGTAGAAGTACCCTTATTGAAGAATATTCGCTCACCATAGAACACGCCTTTTGGAAGACATCGTTAATTACACCCTCAAGGTGATTTAGAGAATGTGGGTTGACTAAGTCCAATACCTTGTTTATCATCAAGAAGTCACTGATGACTTTAACGAGCAAAGTCGACGTTGGTTTAAAGGAACAATGTGGGATGAACATTATAATGCCTTGTGTAAGTTGTTACTGAGAATCCGGTATTTGTAACGGTTGCTACACCAGCATGACTCGAGGTGCCAAGTCTGAGTATGTGATAGCTGAGAACGTAAATACTAGAACGGGGAGGCAAGTCACCTGATAACATACGCGCACCGACCAACACAAATTAGAGGATCATGACTCCTGGCACCTGATTCAACCATCCATACAGTACTAGACAGTCTGTGACTATCTATGGCCTATCCCACGACCCATCACACATTCAACATGACCGTCAATAAGAGAGCCGCTATTTCCGTGCGGCTCGTTGACCCGTTGTCTAAGACTAATCTTCAGGTTGCGGGGCTCTGTTGTTCCCTAATGAACGTTAAAGATTGTAGTCTGGCATTATCCTGAGTTTTAAACATTTAGAACTGTCATCCATGTTGGGTTCTACTCTTCCATTATCCCTGTCAACCTGATTATATATAAATGGAAGATTTAAGCTTGAATACTAGGTAGGGTCTTTTACCGGCGATATAAAGAACAAACCTATATGCAGCAGCCAGTCTAGATCGAGGAACTTTATCGTACGACGCAGCGACTAGCCTCTCGAAACATATTTTATCCATTCTCAAGAGACCAACTCTAATGTAGGTTTCTTATTCTTGAGGGACCAATTGTCCAGGGTGACAATGAGCGAGATATGTCAGAGACATTCCTAACCCCCTAAACATTTATTGAGAATGAAAGTCTCAATCGCCACTAGTATTACATCCCTTTTTTTATTTTAATAACATTACTATTTTGCAGTCACCTTAAAGAGACCCCTGCGACCAACACCCCACCAGCCTTCTCTGTGAACCGCAAAGACAACTCGACACCGCCCTTTAGATTGCAGTTACTGTATCTAACTGTCACAAAACAACCAAATTCGCGCCACGCTCCTTTCGACCAAAACGAGTAACGGCGCTGTGTTATTGAACAGGAATGATAATGAATCAGGTCAGTTAGCCTAAATCCATTTCAAGCCATTGCATTTTTGTCTGGGCTAACCGGCCTACCCAACAGTTCAGTTGCCAATTCCATAATATGGCCACTGTTTCACACACCGTACAGTCAGTAGGGACCCCAGAACGGTGCCGCTATTATGGTGACCTTGTGATGCGAATTCAATTAGCTATTTAAATCGTTGCCTGAAACTGACCTTACGGCGGGGGATTGAGAGGGTGAGGACGCCGTCATTCGTGCCAAACTCGTGGGGTGGAATGGAATGAGTGGAAAACGACAGAATCCCATCACCTACCCCATGCTACACAGATTTATAAGCTTGCCGGGGAACATTATCTTAATTCAGCTCCTCTGGGTGAATATTCCAACATCGACCATAGTATTCGTTGTCTTGGGTTGCAGCTCAGGCTTACAGCTGACGATATGACCTCAATCACACCCATAACAGACCACAGCAAATATATCCATTAAAATATACCAAGCAATCTACCAGTGAAACCATGGTGAAGACGTTTTCTAGGCAAAAGAATATAATTTAGATGCCACCGCAGTATTTGCAATCCTTATGTTGAACCTTTCCCCAGGTGTCGAGGTTTAAAGTCCTTTCCACAATAGGCAAGCACATATAAGGGTTCATCTCTTATGGTTAGAATAACCTTATGTCTGCACTCTTTGGATGATATTCTCTCTGAGTATCCTCCGCGACGTTTCCACGTAGCCCAAGAACTCAGATAGTTGCTTGTATGGGATGAAGAAACGCGGCAATACGTTTATTACTAAGGTCGAGCGGGATAAAGAGGTTGTCTTGTTAGTGATGTGTGCTAATGCCACAACTTTTGACACTTTACTGGCAATTAATTACCATTCGGCCCGACGACATAAGGATTCCTTGACCAATTACGTATATAAGCCTTCTTCTCTGGATTCTTTGTGTTGACGGTTTAATGTGAAAGCTGGTGTAAGAACTGAAGAGTGAAAGTGATCTGTTGTAACGTCATCATCTTCAGGCTTGAGCACAGTAGTATTAGGGTAGGATAGAAAATTTCTAGTATTACCCTAGTGAATAGCGAGAAGCATCTCAGCAATTTGAGGTAGTATAATGCTATTGCCATTAGGATTTTCTTTAGATAATAATGCCTTTTTAAGTTTCTAGACTACCACTCTGACCGTTAGATTGCACTGGGATAATACTATAGCTCGATACTGATCTATATAAGCTACCTTATGCTTATGTAAAAGCTGAAAAAGCTTATCTGCCTGGCAAGCTGGGTATCTGGTATTTATAAACTTTCGGTTCTCCTAAGTCAGTGAATGCGGTTATAAATCCAGGTGGAAGTTTTAAAATTCTAATAAAGCTGTACCTATCTTCTAATAGGAGCTATATAAAGAAAAGTATAGTTTCTCCTACTGTAATAAAGACCTTAATGGATGAAAGCTTATAGAAACTGTTTATGGAATTCTTGCTAAGCTTCTGCGCTCTCTTTCTGAGTAATCTGTTAGCAAATTGTATGAGGCTTTAAATAGGAACTGGTCCAGGGTGCTCTTTAGTTCGCGTATTTGCTTAATGGTCTATCTATATCTGTGTGATAAGCCTGTACCTAATGCCAGTGAAAATGTGATGTTTTGTCACTTTAGAAGGAGTACTCCTGAGTTTCTTGGTGCTCTTTATATAAGGGTTCTAAGAATGTTACTTAATGGATTTCTAAAGATTCTACCTAGTTCCATTAGGAAACAGTTTAGAGTTACTTTAAAGTCCTCTTCTTCTATATTAAAGTTATAACTGGTAATTATACCTATAAATAATATCTTCTTTTAATATTAATAGTAACACTTAGTTAACTAAACTTAGTAGTGATAAATTAGGTTAATAAATTATTGTATTTATTAATAGCTTTAACCTTTGGATAGATTAAACGCCGAGAATAATATAAGACCATATAAGATATTATTTTAAGCAATTAAAACAAATTGTCGTAATAACTATAAGTTAGTAAACTAAGTCTTAGTACCCAGCCCTTATAGAATGTCTACTCTCAGGCATTTAGAATCTTTAGGACTGTGGCTTAACTTAAGTAAGATCCTTATGGTTAAGATACTAACAAGTAAGACAAATAATCTTAGTATAGATTGTATTAGCTGCCCTAACTATAGCTGTAATTTTACTAGAACCTTAAGGGAGTATTGAGATATTGGATTAAATATGGAAAAGAATAAAAGAGGAGTAATGGCGGTGTTAAGGTTAAAACAGCCTTAAGTAAATAGCTTGGACTAAATACTGACTGTAATTAACAACTAAGCAAATATGCTTTTTATCCTAAGTGAAGAAGAGGCTTAATTTATTACCTCCAGTTGCTATAAAAGGCAGATCGTAGTTAATAAACCTGCCATTCAACCCTATATTTTATACTAGGGTGCTAAAATACACAGATAACACCCTAAGAGTCTATTAATATTTACAGTAACATCTAAATAAGCTGCTTTATTGTTTGAGAAAGTTAATACTATTTTTTTAATAGAATCTGGTGTTAAAGGTCCAAGCCATTTAGTCGCCGCTTTAAATTCCACTACTTCAACCTGGATAGACACCTTTATATGTACTTAGAGAGAGTTTTTAGCACCAACAGTACCACCCTAAGACTATTACTCTTTCCTTCTATAGAGCTTGAATTGTAGTTGGATTGCAATATTACACAATATAAGGAGTAGCGTAAGGTACTAAGGAAACTACCACTAAAAAGGGTCCAATAGCTATAGAGCTGGCGCAGAAAGAAGGACCCTTAATTAACGATTAATTAAATACTTCTAATTATATTAATTAACGGATTTCAAGATATATATATAATGAAAATAATAGAGCAGATATATATTACTTCTGGTCTTCCTCTTCTTACCCCCCTCTATAAATAGTTTGTTATTTTAATGTTATTTTCCTTAATTTAATTTCTCTCATGTAATATTAGGCATAATTTATTATCCTTAGGCAAGCCATACAACACTACCAAGCACAATAAAGAATTCCTATAAAGTAGCCTAAGTAAATTAATATTAATAAGAAGCTATTAACTAAAAGACATTTAAAAGTCTAGTAAAGTAGGATTAATATTATAGCCACTTAATAGCTTTATTATAGAGCTCAAGTCCCTCTGGGATATAATAAACCTCCAGCTAGTATACTTACTTAGACATTATACTTTTAATACTTTCCTAACTTTTAACTTAGTCTAACTCTTACTAACAATAAGTTAGGAAATATTAATTTGTTCTTATAATTAGTAATATTAGCATTAAATTGTTATATAAAGCTAACCCTTAAGTTATTAAAAATCGGTATAGCTTAATTAAGGAGCTTTTAGAGACGCTGTTATATATTAAATCCTATTTACCACTAGCTATAGTTTAAAAACCACTCTTTCCGAGGCATAGTGGCAGCCATTTCAGTTTAAGGTAATTTATATCCCTCTGCTCTATTTATCAGTGGGTACAAGAAAGCCAAGTTAGTGGCAAATTCCTAGAAACTTACAACTGCGCAGCATAAAGCTGTTAAGATTAAGTACCACCTTTTGGCCCGTAAGCAGCCATAAGTATGGATCCAACTGAGAGAATTAGTTGCAATTAATAAAAACCCCAATTGCATTAACAGTATTAGTATATACTCTTAGATCTCTTATTAACGTTAAAGAACTTTAAAAAAGAGAGAGGAAATACTTTTTAGTAGTAGGGAGATATTCCAGAGGAAGAAAGTTTATAAACATCTTAAATACTATACATTATAGAAGCTCTAGTTATTTTAGCTTTAAGAAAGTTTAGTTCTAGGTATAACAAAACAGGTAGTTAGCTATAAATAATAGACCATTTTATATACTTTTTTCTTCCTTAATATAGAGATTTTATAGTGTTAATTAATGGTTTTAATAAATATTATATAAAAGAAGTAATACTACTAAGTTAATTAAATAAGCTTTCTCTTAAATATTAAGTTATACTTATATAGCTGATTTTACCTCTATTGCCGCATTCTGTGGTAATAGTTAGGCTTTATAAAAGAGGTCTAAAAGATATATTCATTAGATTAATTTATACTATAAGGTCTGAGTTTAGACTTAGCCAACTTGCTTAAATAGGGTATATACTTTAGAGTAATGCATAACATAATAACCCTCTTTTGAAGTGTGTAGCCAGATTGCTCGATTGAACTGGAGATCTAAACAAGTACTAACTCCAAATTAACTTGTTAAAGTTATAAGAGAAGTAAAACTCTTCTAGGATTTAACACTGAAATTAGCTCGAATCTTTCAGTTATCTTGGCAGATAATATATACCAGTACAATACTTAAGTATAACTAAATTATTGAAAGTGTTGTGACTCTCAGATGCAGCCTACACAGAGGAGTAAAATAAGAGCCTAACTGTTACCTTATAACTTAAACTCTAATCTTAGGCGAAGCGCCTTTTCCTCCATAACTAACCCTAAGAAAAGGCCTGGTGATAAAGAACATCTAAAGGGCCTGGCCTTCTTAATTATGTCTTTGAACTGTAGGCGTCACCTACAGAAGGCATAGGATTGTAAACCTTGTTAAGTATGGGAACTATCTAAAGAAGGTTCCAAGTAGAACCTGTCTAAAGCCAATGACAGAAGATACCTAGATGTGGTTGTATAGTTAGGGCACAAATATAGCGATCTTTAGAGCTACTTAAGAAGAAATTGAAAGTAATTCTCCTTACAGTACGGAAAGTAGATTCTTATACTTAAGGCTTAATTCTTATTAGATATTGCCAGACAGCAGTAATAAACGCATGGGAAAGCTCCAAGATGTTATTTGGTAATATTTAAGCTTTCATTAGCGTATTTCAGGCAAACAGTATATATAACTACCCGAGCAAGTTAACAGGAGATCCTTTCAATCTCTACAGGAGTACAGCTGTAGTAGGAATAAGATCTTATATATGTAGAGTGAAGAAAGACAAATGAAGGTTTCTTCTTCTCTCTCTTTGTAAAAGGAAATATCTATCTTTAAGTCGTCTCTAGCCTTTAGTTATTTATTCATATGAAAACAAATCATAAGAAGGTAAAAAGATAGAGATAGGCTTTTAGCTGGGTAATTCTCCAGGAGTTACTAAGCAGTCGGGTCTCCATAACTAACAGCCCATACATCTGTATAGCTATAGCTTCTATCTATCTGTCCTAGAATCCACTTATTTACCGTTACGTAAGGTAAGTTAATTCGTTCAAGTAATGTATTAATTAACTTCAGAATAAGCCTAGACATTCTTTCCTTTTCTTTTAGACAAACCACAGCAACTACCATCGAATAATTATAGCTATAAGAACTGAGCCTAAATGCATTCTCTAGCTTCAGTTAACCGCCGAGTATATCTTCTCCAGCGTGAAAGATAAGAAATCTCAACCGCATCTCATCTTTTAGTCCTTGGCGAGACCCTGCAATAGCTTATAGGGCCCCCGAATCAACAGTATCACTAAGCGTGATGGCATCGTCCGCGAATGCCTATGGTCTTACGCCTAAAGACCCAATTGGTCTCTCCTCTCCCAAGAGCACAGTCCGACGTGGGTCAGCAACCGTCCCGCCATTCCTCCACCATCTGCAGCGATGTCACCACGAATGGTTCCCATGTTGCAGGGACTTGACGAGGCATAGCCGGAACTTGGTTTCCTGGAGCCTTTGGACCTCGGTCGCCCATTACAGACGATGAGAAAATGGGCAAACCCTCTTTTCTAAACACAGTTCGCGCTCAGAAGCGGCACTCCTTTTTAAGTCTCTTGGGCAGCTGAAAGTCTTTGGAGGGTAATCAAACGCACCCGTCTGACGAAAGCTCACCATTGCCAACACTTTTACTATTGTGGGAGGAGTGTGTGATTCGCGATACTGCTACTTGTTGGAACTGTACCTGTAAGACTGACGATAAGAGTATGGTCGACTTTATCCTTGCCTTCTTAGATCGGCTTATCCACAGATAATCACTGTCGTTAAACGTCAACATACAAATCTCATGGACTTGATTATCCAACCAATTCGCCATACAGATATATTGGCCATGTCTTGGTACGAATTACACAGCAGCCCTTCTGAAGATTAAGGGCCTAATATACGCAAACAATATCAAAGCCAAGTTTCCTGCCTGTCCCCACCTACACCCATAAGGTCTCAGTATAATACAGCGTGAAAAAAGATACCCTTTGCTGGATTAACCAGACTCAGGGATACTTCTACAAACAACATAAGGACATACTTGGAGGGCAGTTGTAAACCGCTAACATCGTTTAGTATTAACGTTATAGATACTCAGCTACTCTAGACAGCACTACCCTTAAGTTTTGCTGCCACCAACACTGGCCTTATCGGTCAACCATTCCTCATATATGATCCTTCAGAAGCACTTCAACTGTCATGGGCACGTAGCTTTTCCTTGACTAGTATCTTAACTCTTTGCTAGGGTCTATGGCCAAACTGCCGAGTAATGGCTTCAATATATCCCAGGAGGCTGAGTGATGTTTCGCTGCGATTGGGAATCGCGAGATAGAATCGGAGGAGGCCAAGGCACCAACGAGCGTACAGGAGCAGAGTTTGCAGCAGTGGCGTACTCTGCTTGAAATGTCATTCGAGTGCCTGAGAGAAAGCGTGAGGTGAATGGGTGCCTGAAGTATTGATACCGACGCAGTTGCTCGGTTGACTGTTGTGCAAGAGCTTATGCAAAACTTTTGCCAACATCTAGCGGTCTCATCCTCTGCGTTGCGGCGAATACTGTCGGTCCCTAAAGCGGTTGAGTGTGTTGAAGTGTCTAGATATTCTGATTACTTGCTGAAAATGATCAAATGAATCGAGATTTAAAACACAATTCAAGCCTTATATCATAAGGCTAACGCAATTCTACCTGCTATAAGCTCGTGTTCCTACTTAAGGGTAGGTGCTTGTGAACTGAGAATATGCATGCTTCCCCTCACATTGGAACCGTTTTGTTCAAGGTCTGGACAATATAACACCTTCATTCCTCTGGGCTTCAGATCCGCTGCTGCCAATCACCTCGCCGTCTTATGATGCCTGCGTACTTGCACATCACCTAGGTACACTAACAGAAGAAGCCAATGACAGTCCTGTATTGGAGACCTGAATAGGATTGAAGATCTATTATTGGCCTCCTGTTTATTGCTGACCTGATTCCCTGATTCGCATTGTTACCTGTCCGGGTATGGGTCCCCGTGCAAAGGCAAATTTATTTGGTCTCATCTTTAGTCACAATGATATCTTCAAGTACACCCCCAGTCACAGTGGTAACACCAATCACTATGGATTATTTCGTCACACGTTTATATATCATCAGCTTCAATCCAAGTTTTCGACCTTAACATTAGGTATAAAATCGAGTATATTGGCATCTTGTACTCCAACTTGATTCGTAATTGCACCATGAACTACAGTTCAAATTATAAAGGCATCTTCAATTACAAGCTCATCTACAAGTACATACTTAGCAACAGGATCACCTCAAATATGCGATTCGTCCTTAGTTAATGGAGCACCTTGAACTATTAGGGTGTGTTCAAGCAGACCTTCAATCGTTCACACTTCAACAATACCTTGGCATGCAAACAGATCCCTCAACGCACAGCAAAACAAGTTATCATCCACCAGCTGCATATTCAAGCAATGGCTCTTAGGCCTTCATTTCAGCAGTGCAAACTCCAACCCTCCTTCAAATCACTAGTTACTAAGCTCATTAAAGTTTAGTCTGCCCGCGTGGAGAATAATTCGACATTGCATTGTAAAGAGCTTCCTTGTTCTGAAAATACAGTATAGACTGGACGCACTTAAACCTGTAGGTGCATTACATACGCCAGGAAGCCGCTGCCGGCGAGATTGAAGCTAAAAGGTTAGGAATAGGACCTGGGTAGTAGGTCGTATTTGCAAAATGACCATTACGCCGATATGCAAAGAAGCCAATCCGGCGTTGAAGTGCTTGTGTTTTGTGCGCAGTCCGCGGTACACTGCGAAAACGGAGGAGGATTGATGACCTTGGATAAGCTGTAAGTATAAAATGAAAATGACAGATGTCTCTGTGATGCATAAATGATATTTTCTGCGTATTAGATTACTGATATAACTGTTTTGTGGGATATGGCCTGGCTTTGATATGTCGCGTGATGGTGTTGACCTGGTGTGATTCGCTCAGAAAATGGACTTTAATTGTAGGTTTTTAATGTGTCGCATCAGCCGAAGAAAACTATTATGAACTCGAGATATTATGGCGAGCATATTACAGTAGTTTACTTAGGTAGTTGAAACTGTTGTGTTGAGTGTTATGCCGTCTTGCTTATTACGTAACGCCTCTCAATGAATTTTAGACTTGTATGGCTGGAAGATGGTGGAGTTTTGGCGTGTCGCATCGGGCTCCAAGAGAATACTACAGACTTAAGGAGTCCCTGGAAGTATGGCTTAGGTGTTTTCTTGTTTATGTAAGGTTGTTGTGTTATGTTGTGTTATTACCTGGCCCGTTATGTGATGCTTCTCATTCAGACTCAGAATTACATCGGGCCATAAATTGCGAGTCTTCAGCGTATCATATCAACCAAAAAAATATCGTGACCTGTAGATGTCATAAACAGGATATATCGCAGTTTTTCTGGTCATTTGAAAATGCTGGGCTGTGTGGTATTGCCTTAGCTTTCGCTGGGATGAAATTGGTGAGGCTCATGAGCGAACCTCGGACATATATTGGTCGCGAGATTGCCTGTCTGTGACATGTCGCATCGGCTTAGAATGAATTATCTCTAGCTGGGGAAATTACAGCGAGAGTCTGTCAGGTGTTTCCTTGACCTTTTCATACTGCTGGATTGCGTGGTGATATCTTATATTTCACCTTATGGGAAATTGGTGATGCTTCAGGACGAATCCGAGACTTACATTAGTCGGAAGATTATGTGCTTCTAATATATTATATTGGCTTAAGAGAAATACTATTTATATGAAGTTTAGTAGTACCTTTAAAAAACAGACGTAGCTATCCTAATTAAACCTATAGAAATATAAATAATAGAGGTCTTTATATAAACCGAAGAGCAACAGTATCTTAAATTTAATAGGGTTACCTACTATATTAGCTACCGCAAGAAGATAACTAATAGTAATTTAATATTAATATAACTAAAAAGAAATATACTATTAGCTCTTTAGAATAACGTTAAATGTTTATTTATAGAGTTTACTTCTGCCTTTTCTAACGTTACATTATATTAACATATATAATAAGTAAGTAATATAAATAAGTAAGTAACGCACTTTTCCCTCTTATATTTAACTTTTTATCTAATTAATTAGTTCTTAATAACTAGTAATGCTAGAACCTTTAATTAAAGCTAGAACCCTATTAGCCCTTTAGGCCCTTTAAAATAACCTAAAACTAAATACTTAATGCACTATAAAAATATATTAGATCTTTAAGCCTAAACTATATTACCATTAAAATAGTATTTAATTATAATATAATTCTATCCTAAATTTATATAAGCTATTTAGTTAGGAAGAAAATAAAATAATTTAATTTATTCTTAACCTAAATTTATAAGGATTTCCCTT